>JAPCYS010000286.1:0-15656 GCA_028641055.1 Alopecurus myosuroides | reverse complement strand
TACGAACTTAACTACTCAGAGGAAAACTTAAGTATGGCTGAGGATACGATTGGGCGGTTCAGGTGTAATGAACAGTACGATACAACACCGTTCCACAGATCCACTGTGCTTTAACGGGTAGCGCGGCCGTGCGTCTCCTTCCGTTCGTTCCCCCGCCACAGATTCCTAGGGAATTCCCTGCCACAGTGCCTAGACATTGTGCCCTCGGAGCCCACATGCCAGTGAAACGGGCTGACTCTGGTCAGTCAGTCGGTCGACGGTGAGGAAGGCAAAGTGGGGTTTTTGCTCGGACGGTGCCAATAAATAGGAGGCAGAGGGAGTGGGGTTTTGACGCTGAGGTGTGTGTGAGAAGCTTGCTAGCCAGCCAGGCCAGGCCAGGAGACGAGGGTTTTCATCTCCCACTCCAGGTGGAGAGGGGAGACCGACGAAGCGGCCGGCCAGGCGATCTTCTCCTAGTTCCTGATCGATCGCAGTGCGCTGATCCACGCCGGCCAGGTGACGACGAGCTCGGTCGACCCCCTCCCTACATTTTTCGTCTTGGATTTCAATCTGTTCTTTCTTTTTCATCTTCCTTCCGAGATAAGTAGTTCCTGAGGTGTTTCAGGGTGCATTTCTCTTCGTGCTTGTCCAAGCGAGGGACAGATCCGTAGCACGGAGGTTCGCTACATCAGCGATTTTGGGGTTTTTGCCTGCAGCATTAGTTCATCTTCTCTACGGTCTATCTCACGTAAATTAGGATCGATATGCGCTTTTCAGAGTCGCTCTAACGCTCGTTTCATTTGTGCACGAGGGTTTTTACTGTTCATCGCGAAAATAACAAGAGGGTTTTCACCGCAGGTTGGTGATGCGTGTGCGTGTAGTTGTGGTGACGTTGTTATTTTTTCGCCTCTACTAATTGTGAGTAGTTTCCTGATTATTGCTTCTCCGATCTTCCTTTTGGCAGATCTGAAATCACCTGAACCTGTGATAGAGAACCCTTGATTTCTTCCATTTTGAGGGAAAAATACCGTGTGGTATTAGAATATTTTCATGTGGCATAAATTGCAATCTGCTTATTAATTTGCACAGCACACAAGTAGTGGTTGTGTTTGGGAAAAGAATGCAACATTTTTTTTTAGATAAAGGGCTTTTATTACTTAAAATGTTTAAGCATTACACCTGGCCTCAAAAGAATTCAACAATGTCTGGTTAAATATCCATACCGAATATATACTTGCTGATCAAATTACTTTGCTGTGTTTCACTGTGTAGATGGAGTCTCAAAGTGGCAAGGGCGATCCCAGCAAGTCACTAGTGTCTGCCGGTGGCAAGGGTGATCCCAGCAAGTCACCAGTGTCTGACGGTGGCAAGGGTGGTTCCAGCGTGACAGACAAGCCGAAGAGGCTTCCCATCAAAAGGCCACCTGAGCATGCCACAAGAGGGCGCCGCGTAACGCTACTCACGAACCACTTCGAAGTCTCTCTCAAGAGAACAGACCAGATACTCTACCACTATGATGTACTCTCCTTATCTCATCCCATGGTTACTTTTGGTGGCTACTTTTTGAAAATTTGTTTTTAATTTCTCATCCCGTCGATCGCAGGTGAGTCTGAAGTACGACAACGACCAACCCGCTCTTGGAGAAGGCGTGGGCAGGAAAGTGATGAAGCAGCTGTACGAGACATATGCCTCAGAGCTTGCAGACAAAGTGTTCGCCTATGATGGCGAGAAGAGTCTATTCACTGTTGGGCCTCTACCATTTAACAACAATGTGTTCGACGTAGTATTGGGAGACGCTTCATCCGGAAAGTATAAAGTTCATCTGATTGGTTCTATTTTCTCACCGTTCAAAGACGATTTGTTCTTGAGCTGATCGATCTCTTGTTGGTTTTGGTACTTGTCTTGATTGTTAACCTGCAGGATTGGAACAAGCCGGAACCCCGGAGGCAATGGCAGTCCAGGACCAAGTGACAAGAAGAGAATGAAACTGGCAGTGTATGCCAAAAGATTCAAGGTGGAGATAGCCTTTGTGGCAAGGGTTCCGATGAGTGCCATTGCACAGGTCCTGGGTGGTGGTCAGGAATCAGAGAACTCACTGGAAGCTATTCGGGTTCTTGACATCATACTAAGGCAGCACTCTGCAAGACAGTATGTTGTTTAACTTTTAGAACAACTTCCCCATCTTTTACCACACACTGTTAACCATTTGATAACATGTTCTTATAGGTTCTTATAACCAGAAGATTTTTCCTCTATTTTTAATCAGCTTTGATGCTGTTCTTGTCGTATGCAGGGGTTGTCTCTTAGTTCGACAGTCCTTTTTCCGTGCCAATTTCGGTTCCATAGACTTGGGAGGTGGCGTGATCGGTTGTCGGGGTTTTCATTCTAGCTTTCGGCCCACTCAAAATGGGCTTTCGCTCAATGTTGGTATGATTATAACCTAGATCCTAATTTGCACAAGCTTATTGGTAAATTATTTTTTACAAGATTGACGATGCATACTTACATGCATGATTTGATTGTTCCATTTGTGCAGATTTATCCACCACTATGGTAGTCAGATCTGGGCCTGTGATTGATTTTCTACTCTTCAACCAAAATATCAGGGACCCTAACAGAATTGACTGGGCCAAAGTAAGTTTAAACTAGCGACTTAATAATTTTTTAGCTCTCAGAGAATCTATGATTAGACCACATTATTTGCGTATTCTAATGCCGGACATAATATTAGGCCGAGCGTGCATTGAAAAAATTGAGGATCAGCACCACTCACACGAAAGCAGAATTTAAGATTGTCGGACTGTCTGAAAGAAAATGCATTGAACAGAAGTAAGACTTTACTCTTGAATTGTGATGCGTGGCCTCAGGTTCCCTTGCTTAAGAAAAAACATTCTTTGATCTAGGTTCCAATTAAAGCAAGGAGATGGCAACGGTACTGTGGATATAACTGTCTATGATTACTTCATGAACCGTTGGTCTATCAAGCTGGATAACTCTGCTCATTTTCCCTGTCTAAATGTGGGGAAGCCAAATCGCCCAACATATCTCCCACTGGAGGTCAGTCCCTCTCTCGCTGTTCTTGTTATACATTATTCTTAAACTGCAAATCTTTGTGATTTTGGTGCTCATTTCATGCTTGGAACCAGCTTTGCCATCTGCTGCCATTGCAAAGGTACAAAAAGTCTCTGTCCACGCTGCAAAGGTCAAAACTGGTCGAGGGATCAAGGCAGAAGCCGCTTGACAGGATGTCAAGCTTGTCTCGTGTAAGTTCCATTTCTCTGATACCATAAATTAAACTCAACTGCAGTAGATATGTTCACAAGGTATGAAAAATATTAAAATTACCAAAATCCTAAATTTTGTTTACCATCCATGCTAGGCGTTGAAAGATAATAATTATGATTCCGAGCCAATGCTGAGGGAATGCGGCATTTCGATAGCTCGAGAGTTTATGCAGGTTGAGGGTAGAGTCCTTCAGCCACCACAGGTTTGTAGAGCTCTACTGCTCTTTTTCACTGATTTTGTTTATAGCCTACTGTGGAGGCCTTTGTTGCTGTGCATCTAATTAAATCTTGTAATGAGCAGTTAAACGCTGCAGATGGTGAACTTTATACACCTAATGGGAGGTGGAACTTCAATAAGGACGTGAGCAACAGATCATACCTCTTGATTGAACTTATACATGTGCCGTAAACTTTTCATTGTCACTTACACTTGTTGATGACATACCTGATTCTATTCTCCAGAGGTTCATTCAGCCCATCAAAGTGAAGACCTGGGGAGCTGTTAATTTTTCTGCACGATGCGATGTTGGTCATCTTGTCAGGCGTCTTGTCCAATCTGGTAAAATGAAGGGAATTGTAAGTTAATCACTTAACCTTGTATTGCATTTTTCTTTGATAGTATTATGGTATCAGTCAACACGTTTTATTTTCAGCAAATGGAAAACTGTGCCGCTGTAATTGAAGAGAGGCATCAAATGAAATGGGAGCATTCGGCAAAAAGGGTGGAGGCTATGTTTCAGCAGATAAAATCAAGTTTCAAACAAAAACCAGAGTTTCTCCTGTGTGTTCTTCCAGAGAAGAATTCTGACCTCTACGGTTTGCTTTTCAACCTCAAGACTTGCAAATAAGATTATTTATTCCTCTTTCCAGCATCCATGCCTTTCTTGTTCTTATCAGGACACTGGAAGCGCGAATGCCTGGCAGTACATGGTATTGTTACCCAATGCGTGGTTCCTCCCGCCAACATCAAAGATCAGTACCTCACTAATGTGCTGCTAAAGATAAATGCCAAGGTTTGCGTCATTATCTTTGTTGCCATCTTCAATGTACCACATAATCTGGATGTTAGCTGACAAACTAAATTATATGTTGCTTTGTTTGTTTTGCCTATCAGCTTGGCGGGATGAATTCATTTTTAAAAAATGAAACAGCACATGCCATTCCTCTTGTGTCAAATGCTCCAACTATCATCTTTGGTATGGATGTTTCCCATGGTTCACCAGGACTATCTGATGTACCATCGGTTGCTGCAGTAAGTAATATATTTTGCTTATGTTTCCAGAGTATGAAACTTGTGCGTCAGCTGATGGTCCTAGACATATTTTAAAAACGACAATTTACTGACACACCCAGGTGTTTTGGGTTGTTACCTAGGTGGTTAGTTCATTGGCATGGCCACTCATCTCAAAATACAGAGCTTCTGTACGCACTCAGGCACCCAGGCTGGAAATGATCAATAATTTGTTTAAGGAAGTTGGAGATGATGATCAGGGCCTCATTAAGTGAGATGCTTTCACTGAAGTGTCATTTTAACATCTTAAAAACAGTTTCTCCTAATCGTATGCCTTTCTTTTGTTGCTTACCGGGATTGTAATGTTTCAGGGATTCACTAATTGACTTCCTCAATAGCAGCAACGGCCAGATACCGGAACAAATTATCATTTTCAGGTTGGTTCCTCCTGAGATAGATGGATTAATTGTTTCTGTAGAAATAGGTACGGTGGATTAATTCTTAGCACTGATAAATGTTTAGAATACAAACTGACTCCAATGCCCAACAACGGCTCTAATTTACTAAGGCACTCTAATTCTGTTGTCTTTGTTTTAGGGATGGAGTTGGTGAGAGCCAGTTCAATGACGTGCTCGACACTGAGCTATCTCAGATCATTGAGGTAATCATAAACTGAGAAACGCGGATACGGCAAAAATGTCACGTATCTGTATCGGATACGCTCGGCCGGATACGTGAAGGATACTTATCCCATACGTATCTGCCTATTTTCCATTTTTATAAAAAGAAAATATTTTCGGATACATTAGGTTGAGGGACACCGGCAATAAAGTCCATTGAAGATTATACATGGCAAACTGATGCTAGATACCAAATAGAAACATAACCGTACAGTATATAACACCCCGGTTGAAATCATACATTGTTATCCAATGAATTGTAGATTATATAATGTGTTGTTACTTTCTCATGGCCAATCTCATACAAACATCACTAATTTTAATATATTTTTAATTTTATTATATATATGTAAATGTATCCCCGTATCCATGTTTTTGAAAAATGGTCGTATCGCCGTATCCGTATCCGTATCAGTATCGCCGTATCCGGGCATCCTAGATCATAAACAATATTTAATTTATCTTGAGCCAGTTCTGGCTAGTAACATCTTTCTAATTGATGCAGGCATGCAAGTTTTTCGGCAGCAAGCATTTTAGAGGCAAATGGTTCCCCAAGTTCACAGTGATAGTTGCACAGAAGAATCATCACACCAGATTTTTCCTGCCCGATGAAGGCAACCGTAATGAAGTGACTTATGTGAATGTCCAACCTGGTAACCATCTTTCATATTTTCATTCTTTTTACAATCCTATGAATTAAGGGAGCTCATTTAAGCGAGCTCATTTCCTCTGCTTGTGAACAATACTTTATTACCATATTCCTGGTATGTCTGTGTAGGCACTGTTGTAGATAAGGGAATCTGCCATCCCAGGAATTATGATTTCTACATGTGTGCTCACGCTGGAATGATTGTACGTTCTCTACCTTGAGTTGTGATTGTAGCTCAGTTTTCACATGTACATTTGAATCTAAGCCGTTCGACTTTTCTGAGTTCCAGGGGACTACAAGGCCAACACACTACCATGTGCTCTATGATGAGATAGGCTTCTCTCCTGATGACATGCAGGAGCTCGTGCATTCCCTCTCCTACGTGTATGCTCACTGAAGAAGTTACAAAAATTCAGCTGTTACCTTGCCTCTGGTGATCATCTTCCGTTCTGACATTTCATTGCTTGTGAACTTGTTTCAGGTATCAAAGGAGCACCACAGCCATCTCAGTAGGTAAGCAAGATTTTCTACTACTTTATTTTGCAAGATATGATAAAGGGCATGGCTGATCACCTGTTTTTCCCTCAGTTGCCCCTATATACTATGCACACCTTGCGGCGGCACAGGTGGCGAAGTTTACCAGGCTGGATGACATTTCGGAGACATCATCAAGCCAAGCTGCCCAGGCTGCAGATGCCCCTGTGCAGGAGCTACCTCGTCTGCAGGCCAATGTAGCGTCGTCTATGTTCTTCTGCTAAGGCCAGTAGTTTCCTCATCGTTAGCTGGAAGTGACTGAAACAATTGAATCAAATGCCGCCTGGCTGAAACCCGACTTGGTGTTTACGCCTAGGCACTGAACTACGCTTTTTGAATTGGCGATGGATGTTATTTAATGAACTGTCTTTGATAGCTATTATGGTACTTCTAGCGGAGTTCCTTTGCCAATAATAATTTGGACTTTTGATAAGCGAAACTTCAGTATGAAAGTGCATCTTTCTATGAGGTGCAACATATTCTGATTGTCTAAGGTGTATAAATGTTGTCAGCAATTAGTTGAACGATACATGTTCAGTAAAAACAAGGGAAATGCCACCTGTCCATTTATGACTTTTCACAGCTTCCAATGCACGATTAACTACTTGCAGACAATATATAACCATTAACACAAAATGCTTCTACAACAATTATTTTGTATGCACAATCCATACTTACATTATTGATCAAAGTTAAAACATTGAGTACAAACATAATTATGTGCATTATAATTATGCATAAAGTTTCTGTCACACAAGAAATATCTTATATTTGTTATGGTTTATTGTTTTGCTAAGTACATATAATTTGCAATTATTTTTTTCTCGTACAAACTACTTACATCGTGATCCATTAGGTGATTTACTAACCCATAATTTGCAATTAAGAAGCTCCAAATATCAAACTCAAACCGTAAGGTATTTGCATTATTTAGATTACAGCAAAAATAGCAGCGGAGAGAAAAATCTTTAGATTTCATCTTATATGGTTCCTGTTTACATGTACTGCATGGTTCCCACTAATCACTAGTCTAGCTCTACAATATCGAGTGTGTATACAAAAGGCTACACTAGGTTCCAAATAAGAAAGAAAGGCTACAATGAGCAGCAACATCATAATAAATGCTCTGAGCTAGGAAATCGAATGAAATCATATCTCAATTCTCTGAGTTCTGACTCTTTTTTTTTGCTATAAAATTGACACTTCAACGTTCATATACAAATCACTGAAGCGATCTATGATCTACAGATATCTATTCAGTGCTCAAACTTACATTGAAATGCTGATGGTCATCGAGGACCATCTATCAGCACATCGTACTTGTATTCCATGTGATATTGCAAGCAGTCAAGTACAGCCAGGACATTGTTTACTTCCTGGCTCTTTGATCTGTTCTCTGCTGTGAAAGTATAAACCTTACTACCAATTTCTATCCAGCTGCGCCCGGTGTTTGTCTTCAGTCCTTTCTCCTTCATCATCTTCCTCACTCTGGCCACATCACCCCAGCAATCAATACTGGCATATAGATTTGCTAGTTGTACATGAGTTGCGGCACAACCTGGCTCCAGCTTTAAGGCGGTGCTCAGCAGCATGGATGCCAATCGGAATGTTTCCATGCATCCTACAGGCAGCCAGCAGCGAACCCCATATGACTGCATTGGGGGTAATTGACATTGCATGGATCAAATCCCATGCTTCATCAATCAATCCTGCCCGGCCAAGGAGGTCAACCATACACGAGTAGTGATCTAGCTCTGGTTTTATTCCAAGTCGGATTATTGCCTAGAAACAGCGCCGGCCTTCTTCTACGACTACGAGGTATGCATGCTGGCATGATGACAGGATGCCAAGAAAGGAGATTACATCTGGCACTATGTGCTGCCCCTCCATTTCTTTTAACAACCTTAGGCAATGCTCAGCAAGGCCATGCTGTGAATATCCAAAAATCATGGAATTCCAAGAAACCAGGTCCTTTGCAAGCAATTCTCTCAAATATGGATTGGGCCTCGTCTATACTCCCACACTTTGCATACATTGATATCAATGCATTGGAGACATGCACACACAAATCAAAACCCATCCTTAGTTCTAGACCATGAACACTTTTACCAAGTGCAAGAAGTGCATGGCTAGTGCACTGCACATGCTGAAGATAGTGGCCAATGTGATATCATTAGGCCTGCATGCAGACTACCTCATCAACTGAAATACCTGAAGGCATGGCTCGATCTGATTATCCTGAGCATAACCAGAAATGAGTGTTGTCCACGACACAGTATTTTTGACTGGCATGTTCTGAAAAATCTGACAAGCACTCTCCAATTGACAACATCTTGCACGTAAGCTGATCAGAGAGGTACCAAAAAGGACAGACAAGTCATAACCAGATTTCATCAGTAGAGCATGGAGCTGAACACCTCCCCTAATGAATTGCTTAACAGCATAAAAACTCATGGCAAATGCTAAAATAGATACATCCGCACTTATTCCTCTCCTACGTAACTCAACAAGCAGCATAAACTTGTTTCCCTTTCAGAGTTTATTCATGTAACGACAAGCAGAGATACCATGGGAGTCAGTGGTATTAGGTAAATTTTGCGCTGTACTACTGCTTGAGTTGACAAATTGTACATTTCCATTACGCATATCCTGATTTTCTGATTGAACTCCCAAGATGGCATGAATGCAGTAATTGATAAGGCGGTGATGGGACGGACCTTCCTTTTTGCCCTTATATGACTTTCCTGGCACGAGGTGCAAAACTCTCAGTGCATCGCAGATGTCGCGACCACCTTGCTTTCTTGATACCTCGGGTGGTAAGTGAGTGCCAAAATTTTCCGTACACAGACAAATTGATGGTAAATGGTTGATGAAACGATACCAAAGGAGATGACTGTGCTTGTGCATGACCGAAGCTGTCCATGGGCGAACCCACCGGCAAACTCGGGAAGTCATGTGAGGCCTCCCTTTGGAAAGGCCTAGCAGCATGAACAGCTAAATCCTCACCTGGGGAAGGGAAACAGAGGTCTTGAGTTAGTTATGTTCATCATGATGGAAGATTTACTCATTGGTTTCAGCTCTGTGCACATTGTAAGCAACCATAGCTGCATTACTAACCGTGCGGCGTCTCCTTCGGCATGTTTTGTAAACGAACATCAACGCCAATGCAAATGATTCAACTGCGCCCACGGCAATCAAGAAGGCACAGTTAGTAATGGTACTGTTCAAGAGATTTGTTTCTACTGTAGCAATCGACGCAAGCAGACTGGCCAACATTCAGAGCAACAACTTGACAGAGGGGCTGTTGGCTAGCTAGAGAAGTACTAGTCCTGATGTTATTTCTTTTCTATTTCAGAGAAGTAAAATACAGTGGATGCATTGGCTGAAACATACCAATTCAGAACCCGAAGTTGAGCCTGAATCGTCCACGGTTCCGCCCCGCACCGCCGGACGCTGCGGCTGTGTCCAGCTATTCAGTCCCCTAGGAACACCGAGGACCCTGAGCGTGCCGGCGCCTCACCTGGTGTCCAGTGGTGGTGCGCGCCGGCGCCGCTCCGCTGTTGCTGGTCGTGGTAGGGTTCAGACTTCAGAACAGAGGGCTGCGCTGGGAAGGGAAGGGAATGCGCGCTGCGCTGCGCTGCCGCCTTTGGCAGTTCGGCTTCGTTCGTGGTTGACTGGGCTGCTGGGCCTTCATTTGTGTGGTTGTCGGCCTTTCAGATCTCAAGTGGATGCAAAGAAATGGATGGGTGACCAGGCGGCCTGGCGGCCTGTGAACGACGGCACGGCACGCCGCCGGCGCCATTAGAAGATGGAACCGAAGAGTCCGCGACGGAATGGAAACCGAAGAAGAGCACTGATGAGAATCCGCGGGTGTGTGCCGCGCCTGCAGGACGCATCGTTTCTAGCTTCCTCCCGCGGGAAGCCAATGAGGCGAGGGGAGGGAGCGAGTGGGGTATTACTCCGCTGCCTATTGATAGAGGAGAGGAGGATCCATGCGTCCGTGCGCGCGTGAAGAATCTAGAGGAGAGGGCTCTCCAGCGCCGTTATGTAGAGCAGATGAGTTGATGGAACTTGTGATTCAGTAGCCATTTCAATCATATCATTCAAACGCTGGATGTTATGCCACATTTTGCTACAACTTTCTATAGAGCAAATAGCCAAAATGCCACTAGTGAAAACCGAACTTGCCAAAATACCACTAGTAAAAACCAACTTGCCAAAATAACACTACTCACTCAGTTTTTCGGGCCAAAATAACATTGTGCTCAGGCCAGCTGAGAAATCCAGTCAGTCAACCCATTGTTGACTTGTCAGATTTTCTATAATTCCAAATTTGCCCCCGTAAACCTATCTCTATCTCCTCTGTCCTTTCCCAATCTCACGCACGCACAGGAGCAGAGCAGCCAGAAAAACATGGCGGGCGGAAGCAGCCCACGCCGGCGCCTCCCTGCCGCTCCCCTCCCGAACTGAGCCCGTCTCCCTTCTCCGCCCGCCCTCGTTAGCCCGGTCGCCGGCCGCCCGCCTCTCGCCTACCTTTGCCCGACCGCCGGCCGCCCTCGTTAGCCCGGTCGCCGGCCGCCCGCCGGTCGCCCTCTGGCCGCCCGCCTGTCGCCCTCTGCCCGTGAACCGGCTCCCGCGCCTACAGTGGCCGCCACCTACCGGACCAGGTCCTTCCAGAAGCCCTGCCCGCAGCGACGCCGACATCAACCTCGACTGGCTTCAGCAAAAGTATGATTTTTTCTACCTTTTTCTCCAATAAATGTCATAGCAAGTGCAGCAAATTTAGAATCTGCTGTGTTTCTGTGCAGAGTAGATTTGATGGACGATTTCAAAGTAGAAATAGATGTTCGGTCTTACCTGACTATTTTAGACGGCAGAAAAATATATACAAGAGGAAAAACATGGGATTTTATGGCTAGTCGGAACTTGTCCGTGGCTCAGATAAATGCTTCTGTGGAGGAGAAGTTCAGATGGTCTACTGATCAAAGAATGACCATTTGGTATGGAACTGGTGATGACACAGTCCCACTGATTTGTGAAACAGAGATAGCTGAATTATTTGACCGATGTTCTACCACGAAAATTGTACGGTTTGGTGTGACCATTGAGAACAAACAGCCACCTCAGAAGGAGGATGCTCATGGCATTGCCGAGGAGGAGGATGGTCGGCCGGTTCATGCACCGTTTTTTTCTTGGCCGAAGCAAGCCTATGCCGGGGAGTATGAGGATGATGAGCCTGTGGGATGTAATGGAGAGAGTAAATATTTGCAAGAGGAGAATGATGTACCAAAGGAGAATGCCGAGCAACAAAATAATGTCGAGCCGGAGGTAGTTGCTACAAGAGTTCCATTGGGAACACTGGATGTTCCCAATTCTTATGATCCACAACATGTGGTAGGAGATGACGAGACTTTACTTGCTAACAATGTGGCTCCCACTTATATCCATGACAAAAACAATCCTCGACTCGAAGTTGGAGCCACATTTCCTAGTTCTAAAGCATTTAAAGTTGCATTGAGGCAACTAGCAATTAGAGAGGATTGGTCCTTTGACACAGAGTATAGTGAACCCCAGAGATTCAGAGCTAAATGCACAGACAAGGATTGTCCATGGAGGATACATGCCTCCAAGTTAAAGAACACTAACACTTTCATGGTATAATTAGTACTTTAGTTTGCTACTTGTTTACTACCTTTCACAAATTTTGCCGATTTAAATTGGAAGGTACATACAAGGAGAACTTTAAATTGTTGTGGAGCTTTAGGGCTGAAATGTTGGCAAACAATCCTGGAAGTGTATTTGAGATAGACATCAAAACAATGAAAAACAAAAAGGGTGATATTGTGCATGTTTTCAATAGGTTGTTCATTGCCTTCAAGCCATGCATTGATGGGTTCTTAACAGGGTGTAGACCATATTTGGGGATTGATGCAACTTTTTTGAGTGGAAAATACACCGGACAGTTGGCAGCCGCGATTGGCGTGGATGGGCATAGTTGGATGTTTCCGGTAGCATTTGGTATTTTTGAGAAGGAAAATACAGAGAATTGGGTGTGGTTCATGGAACAACTGAAATTGTCCATCGGAGAGCCACAAGGGCTTGCAATACATACTGATGCATGCAAGGGGTTGGAGAATGCTATTTCTACAGTCTACCCAAATTGTGAACATAGAGAATGTATGATGCATCTAATGCTTAACTTCAAGAAAAAGTTCAAAGGTGATATACTAGATAATATGTGGCCAGCAGCTTGGACATATGAAGTAGAGAAGCATGATGCACTAATGGCAGAAATAGGAGCACAAAGCGCTGAAGCAATAACCTATTTACACATGCATCACAACCGTGTGTGGACAAGAAGCAAATTTTCAGGAATGACAAAGGTTGAGTATGTGAGCAATAATTTAGCGGAGGTTTTCAACAATTGGATCAGGGAGGTAAAGCAGCTTGCACTTGTTGAACTTATTGACAAGCTTAGAGAAATGATCATGGTAATGTTAGAGAAAAGGAGAGCGGTGGTGAAAAACTGCTAGGTTACATACTACCTAGTGTGATAAAGGAGTTGAATCTGAAGAGCAAGGGGCTGCATTACTTGGAAGCAAGAGCATCACCAAATGTAGCCGAGATTTCTGGAAATGGGTGGAGGCACACTGTCAACTTGGAGAAAAAGAGTGTTCTTGTAGAAGATGGCAGATTTGTGGTAAGCCATGCACACATGCTCTTCGGTTCATATTCTCCAAACAAGCCAAGCTAGAGAATTATGTTGACGATTGCTTCTCGGTGGC
The DNA here is from genome assembly GCA_028641055.1 of Alopecurus myosuroides. Lineage (NCBI taxonomy): Eukaryota > Viridiplantae > Streptophyta > Magnoliopsida > Poales > Poaceae > Alopecurus > Alopecurus myosuroides. Next base: position 2,514 of record JAPCYS010000286.1, on the reverse strand, counting down.
GAGATTCAAAGCGGCATACAATGGAGTTCTCATGCCAATTAGGGGCAGGTCCCAATGGCCCAAGGTCAATCCTGGGTTTGATATGATTCCTCCTAAACTTACCAAGAGTGCTGGACGTCCAAGAACTAGGAGGATAAAAAATTATACCGAGGGTGGAGGTAGAAGACATAAATGCAAAAGGTGTGGACAAATAGGACATCTCAAAAAGACATGCAAAGAGCCAGAGATTGAAAGTGATGCCGACCGAGATGCTACGCCTCCTCCAAGGTAATTATTTCTTGAGTTTGAATTATGTTCACTTGCTTCCCAATATCTTGCATATTAATTGCTAATGGTGCTAATTGAATTGTAGGAAAAAATCAAAGGCCGAAGCAAGCATTGCAACAACTTCTTCTCCTAAGACACCAACTAAGCAACCTACTCCACTTGGTACTCCTACAAGTCCAATGACAAGGCAAAGGGCTGCGGCTATTGCAATTGCTTCTACACCTCCTAGTGCATCTACAAGGAGCAAAACCGTTGCTCCTAGCCCTCTTCGGCGAGTTTAGTGCGTTCTCTTACGATGCCATGCTCTTTTGCTTATGACGTGTCACCCATGAGATCCATCATGTGTTGATATCGTCATCTTTTGGACCATTATGGTATGTATAATTGTTGGTGCTGAAATGTTGTGAAAAATGACTTTAAATGAGGTCACAATGCTGATGAAATGTTTGCCATGTGCTGAAATGATGTATCTTGTCGCTGTCAGTGTGCTGAAATACTTTAAAAATATATTGGTTTGCTGTAAACCTGCACGAAATGCTGTAAACTGTGTTGTTTTGCTGTCAGGTGTGACCAGTTCTTGTCAAAATGTACTGAAATTCTGTCCAACTGTCATACTTATTTGCTATTAAGTTGTAAGTGTAGCATGTGAATAGGTAAGGGCACATATGTCTTTTTTAGAAGATGTTAGCCTCGTTTAACAAATAGTGGTATTTTGGCTACAAAAAACTGAACTGGGTGTTATTTGGGCAAGTTGGTTTTCACTAGTGGTATTTTGGCATGTTCGGTTTTCACTAGTGGCATTTTGGCTATTGGCTCCTTTCTATAACAGGCCAGAAACATCTGGTAGCTTCTGTGCGGGTGGTTAGGTATATCGGGTGGGATTGTTTCCCAATCATGTCTAATTTGCAGTGATCTTGGCTTGGGTTGGCTACTAGCGCCACACTCCACTTCTTTTTGTGTGTTTATACCAGCTCCTGATTTTGGTGCTGCCCTGCAATTTTTGAGTCAAAAAGTCCAAATATTTTGTGAGGTGTTTGTTGCTATCGGGCTTGAATTAATCCCATGCGTCTACCATTCCATGATGTGAGATTTCTCTTTGCTACTGACAATTGGAATTGTCCTCATTTGTACCAACACTGTCGGGTAATGGATTTAGTTTTAATCTGGCCAGGGTTCAAAATCAACATAATTTCCGAAATTTCGGTGGTTACCAAAATATTTGTAACCTCCTATTTTTTGGCCAGATTCAAACCAAATCTAAATTATGTCAAAGTTCGTTAAAATTCAGTGGATTTTTTATAGGTTCAATCCGAAAGAAAAAGAAAATCCAAAGTTTCTGATATCTCTGTGAGGTCCAAAATATTTCTGTTGCGGAAATTTGAAACCTTGGTATGGACAGTTACGTGTTGCATTACACATTTGTATTCCTTATAACATGTCGATTTTTAGCTTACTTCACTGTTGATGATTATCTTTGGCCTGAGAAAATGTTATAGCTCTTCTTATTTCCCTTCAAAATATTTTATTATTTTTTTGCATATCGGTGTTGCACTGATAAAAAAATTATGAAGGAATTTTTTTGAAATCATGTAGAATAAAAGCTGTTTCATAAGATAATGGTATTGCAGACACAAGTGTGAGGTTAATTTCATAGTAGCTTTTCCTGCACTTTATTTGCGGATACATCTTGCCTTAGATGGATTCTCAGAGTAGCAAGTGTAATCCAAACAAGCTGCCAATTGCTCAGAAACTTCCAATGACTCGGAAAGGATTTGGCACAAACTGGAAGCAAATCCAGTTGGAAACAAACCACTTCAAAGTTGATTTTTCGGAGAACAGATGTGTTCTTCCACCACCGCCACGTACGGATGCACATAATATCTGCCCTAGTTTTTTCGCTCATGGAATTTCCCAGATAATACTACATACTGTTATGTTTCTTCTGTGAGCAGGTTAACTTGAAGTATGAAGACGGCCAACCAGTTGAGCGAAAAGGTGTTGGTACGAAAGTGATTGAGAAGTTAATGGAGACCTATGCATCTGAGCTTGCAAATAAGTACTTCGCTTATGATGCTGACAAGAATTTGTTCATGATTCACAATGCTCTGCAGAAGAACAGTGAGATAGTGCGTATTGACAAACGAGTTATTTTGTCAATGGTGCAGATGTGTCCACGACGATGATCGTGAAACCTGGGCCCTGTTACCAATTTCCTTAAGTCTAATCAGAACTGCAACGACATTCACA
>JAPCYS010001905.1:0-231105 GCA_028641055.1 Alopecurus myosuroides | reverse complement strand
CCTATAACCCGGTCTCCCAAAGGCATGAGACCGGTAAAATAGAAAACCTATAAAGATTATACCTTTGAGTTGAGAATTCCACTTGAGCTAGATGATGACGATCTTGACTCTCTCAAGTTGGATCTTCTTTCTTGATCGTGCTTGCTAGCACATGCTCCGCTTGATGGAGACTTGCAAGTTCCTCCCCCGTACACCACTATGGGAGAGGATAGCTCCCCCATACACCATTATGGGAGAGACCCCTAATAGAAAATCTTCACGAGGCCAGAAACTCCAAATGGGTAGCAAGCATAAAGCATAGGATTTCTTCTAGATGCTTCACTTGAGCTTCCACGTCAAGCTTGACGATGAACACCGCTTGACGACAACATAGACCAAGGGCTATATGAAAACTTCCTTTTGGTTCATGCCCATGGAAAGATACATAACCACACATAGAGATGCCACACACACATATCATGGGTTAGTTCACAAAGCTATATGATCAAATTCTTACCATACCACGGGATACACAATCCCACTTGGTACATCTTGTAGCTTTGTGTGTTGATCACTTGATTGATCAACCTTGTATCTTTGCGTCTCACTTCAAATGATGATGTCTTGAAGATAATAATGAAAGATCACCTAATCCTTTTCTTCAAGAGACACTAGCAATAAGCTCAACTCAAGCCACCATTCTTCATATAAATCCTTGAATATAACAATGGCTATCAAGGAAGCTAATAGAGTTCAACACATGAACTCCATTCTTTCCTATGGACAAGATCTTTCAAGGATAACTCAATGCAAACATTATTCCATAAGGATTGTCATTAATTACCAAAACCACATATGGGGGCACCATGCGCTTTCACCATCTTGCTTATCGTACTCTCATGTTTCATGTTAGGCCATCATTGCACCTCCCTCGCCTGACCTGTATGCTCCCTCTGTGCACTCCAAGAAGAGACCCTATGTGCTAATTGATCTGTCACTTGCTAAGAATAGAGTCCCTCTCCAACTCCTATGTAAGAACCCCAGAACTACTGTTCAAGGACACTTCTGATATGTATACATTCACGATCCCAGATCACGCCAGTCGTGACCAACATATCAAGTTCGTACACATATACAATATCCATTACACGATTACATAAAACACTTACAAAATGGACATGGTCACATGACCAAGTTTAACACAATTGTCACGCAGGGCAAACACACAACACACATGGCGGAAGACTAAAACACACAAACGTAGTAGAGCCCAAGTCACGCCTTAACCTACATGCTGCTGACCGGGAGACGATCCTAGTTCGCAAGTCCATCAGCGCAGTACTCCTCCTCGTAGATCTCCTCCTGAGACTCCTTCTCGAAGTTTGGCAAGTAAATATCAGGGACGAAACCAATATGAGTACATTTGAATGTACTCAGCAAGACACCCATCATGTAGCTTACCAAAGATGCAAGTATGCTTATATAGTGGAGTAGGTAGGCTATACATAGGGTTCACTATCCATGGTATTTGAAAAATATATCATAGTTTTTTTTAAAAAAATCTTTGTATCTTTGTTGAAGAAGATACTTCAAAAGAAAATAATATAGTTTTCTTTCTCTTGTAGATATTGCATATCCAAGAGGTTTTATAAACTTGTTTTATAAAAGGAATGTTTTTCTTTGCAAAACTTCTTGTAAAACAACTTCTGGCTTTTCATCAACGGTACCTCCACGGTACAAGGTTCCTTCTTTCAGTACTGCATAAGTTCCAACTCCTTTTCAAAAACTCCTTTTTGAAAAAAAACATTGACACAATGCTAGCTACATGGCCATTCAACTGTCCATATCCGAGGACGCGGCTATTCCAAATAGTTTTACTCTGCAGAGGTGTACACAATCCACCAGATCCAGTACATCCGCTGATACATCCATTTTGCATCACTATTTTATATCATAATTTTCTGTTATTCATAGATATATTTCATGTTATGATGTATCCCTTATGTTATTTTATTTTATTTTGCATGTTTCATAATTTTTGGAGAATAAACACCGGGACCAGAAATCTAATGGAAAAAAGCACCGTCGAGATACCATATTTCAGAAGATCAGAAGAAGAAGGGGGACACCGAGGGTGTCTTAGAAGTTCAGGGGAGCAGTCCAACCAGAAGGGGAGCCAGAGGGGCCACCAGGCGCCCACACCATGAGGTGGCGCACCCCCCTCCTGGTCGCGCCACCAGGAGCCCACACCTCTGGGGGATATCATTCGCTTACTTGGCCCCCAGGGAACCCTCAGCCCCATACCATCATCGAAGAATTATTCCGCCGCGGCCTCGGGGCGGAAAGCACCCGAGAGAGAAAATCTCTCTGGCAGAGAGAAAACTGTCAGGGAAATTACTCTCCGGAGAGGGGAAATCACCGCCATCGTCGCTGTCATCACTCTGGGCTTCATCGGGATCATCGTCATCATCATCCTCATCACCAGCACCATAACCCTCATCATCCACCGTCATCCCGCTGTAACAATTAGGGGCCTCTATCATTGTTTTACATTAGATCTTTCTCCCGGTGTGGATTACTTGTTAGTAGTTGATGCGTGTGAGATTTGTCGGTGTTAGCACTTTATGACCATATTGTTATCATCCATTATATCACCTATGATTATGATCCATATGATGTCTTGTGAGTAATTCGTGTTGTTCTTGAGGACATGGGAGAAGTCAAGTTGTTAGTAGTGAAGTAATGTTGAGTAATATTTAATGGTTTGATATTTAAGTTGTGGTGTTATTCTTCTAGTGGTGTCATGTGAACGTCGACTACATGATACTCCACCATTTATGGTCCTAGGGGAATGCATCGTGTATTTGGATACTAATTGTGGGGTTGCCGGAATGACAGAAACCTAAACCCCCGTTAGGAAACCATTGCACGAGGGAGCGTAGGATCCCGGAGTTTAAAGCTGTGGTTAGATTTATTTCTTAATTACTTTCTTGTAGTTGCGGATGCTTGCAAGGGGTATAATCACAAGTATGTATTAGTCTTGGATGGGACGGTACATTAGCATAGGTTCACCCGCACAACACTTATCAAAACACTAAAGATTATTCAACGAAATGAAACAAAAGCACTTGACAGAAACCTCTCGTGTGTACTCGAGAATGTTTGTTAATAATAAGTAAACCCACCGGCTTGTCCTGTGCTGAAGAAAGGATTGGGCCACTTGCTGCAATTATTATTACTGCATTTTATTTACTCGCACTTTATTTATATGCAATATCAAAAAAAAACTACAAATTTATCTTTCAATATTTACAGTTATTCCTTCATCGAAACTGCTTGTCAACACCTTCTGCTCCTCGTTGGGTTCGACACTCTTATTTATCGAAAGAACTACGATACACCCCCTATACTTGTGGGTCATCAATACTATTTTCTGTCGCCGTTCTCGGGGAGCTAAGCGCTATTGGGAAGTGGAATTGATAAAGGAAACTTCTGCTGTAAGTGTTGTTTTTATTACTGTCCACTGCTTTATTACACTATGTTTGGATCTTCTTTTGAGTCCTTATTTGCGGGCACTTATGACACTGCTAGGGTAGTAAGTGACCCACCACCTGATGATTTGGATCCTTATAAAATACCTATAAATATTGTTAAACATGTTATGAATAACTGCTATTCAGGTGATGGAACTGTCCATCCTGGTGATCATTTGCTCTTTTTACATGAATTATGCGAGTTGTTCAAGTGTGCAGGTATTACAATGGGCCAAGTGAAGAGGAAATTATTATCTATATCATTGACAGGCCGAGCCGCTGAATGGTTCAAACTGCTGAAAAATAGCCAGACTATTGGATGGGAGGAAATTGTGACTCTCTTTTATTCTAAATTCTATCCTCCCAGTGAAATTCATAGAGATCGGAATTATATATATGATTTTTGGCCTCATGACGGAGAGAGTATTTCTCAAGCATGGAGGAGATTGAAGTTACTAATGCTCAAATGCCCCATTCATGAGCTCCCCAGTAATATTGTTATTAATAATTTCTATGCAATGCTTTCTCTTCATGGTAAGGATTTATTGGATGCTTCTTGTTCTAGATCATTTACATGTATGAAAGATGAAGCTAAATGGGATCTTCTTGACTGTATTCAAGAAAACACTGGAGGATGGGAGAATCACAAAGGTAGAAAGTTAGGTATAAATTATGATTATGAATGCATTAGAACTTTTATGTCATCCGATGATTTTCATAATGTCAGTATTTTTTATGGTCTTGATTCTCAAGTTGTTGCAAACTTATATAAGGCTTTTTATTCTTATATTGATATTCTCAAAAAGGAATGGGATAAGTACCATGCACCTTATAAAGATACTGTTAATTGTGTTCCTGCTAGAGATATAGAAGTTCATACCGTTGATTCTATTGTGCTTGAACCTTATATTGATAAAATGCCTTTCCCTGCTAAGGTAAAACAACATTCTATGTTGGCTAGTGTGGTTAATAAGAGTGCAAGGAAACCTGTAGAACCCGAGGAACAAATAACTGTAGAACCTATAGTAGCAATAGTAAAGGAGCTTGTTTCTGAAAATCTAGAAGAGGGACACATTATATTTTGTGAAGATGCTTTTAATATTGTCTCTCATCCTGGTAAATCTAGGAAACCTAGTGTCCCTGTGCTATCTGTTAGGATAGGTGATCATTGCTATTATGGTTTGTGTGATATTGGTGCTAGTTCTAGTGTTATTCCTTATGAGCTTTATAAAGAAATCATGCATGAAATTGGTTCTTGTGAACTTGAAGACATCGATGTGATTATTCAACTTGCTAATAGGGAAACTATTTCTACAATTGGTATTGTTACAGATGTGGAGGTCTTATGTGGTAAAACTTAATATCTTGCTGATAGGCACTTCTGCTAGTGATACTTGTCCTATTATACTTGGTAGACCTTTCTTAAACACTTGTGGTGCTGTTATAGATTGTAAAAAGGAGAAAATCCTTACAAAGTTTGATGGAGAGTCTTATGGATTTAATTTCTCCAAATTTGCTAAAGCATCTTATGAAGCTGAATTACCTAATGAGAATTATAGAGTTGAACAATTGGCTGCTATTGCTCTTGCTCCTAATAACCCTTTGCAGCAATACATGGAATACCACGAAAGTGATGTCTTTATGGAAGAAAGAAATGAAATTGACGAGATTTTCCTACATCAGCCAGCGATGTTGAAACATAATTTACCGGTGGAAGACTTGGGTACCACATTACCACCCAAGGAGGATCTTGTTTTTGATTTAAAGCCTTTGCCTGACAATCTTAAATATGCTCATATTGATGATAAGAAATTATATCCTGTTATTATTAGTTCTAAACTTTTTGGTAAAGAAGAGGAGATATTATTGGGAATATCGAGGAAACACAAAGGTGCTATTGGTTATACTCTTGACGATTTGAAGGGGATTTCTCCTACTATATGTCAACAAGCTATTAATATTGAACCTGATGCAAAGCCAGTTGTTGAACATTAACGCCGTTTAAATCCTAAGATGAAGGATGTGGTAAGAAATGAGGTATTGAAACTCCTTGATGCTGGTATTATTTATCCTATTGCTGATAGTAGATGGGTTATTCATGTGCATTGTGTCCCTAAGAAAGGAGGGGTGACTGTTGTGCCAAATGAAAATAATGAACTTATTCCTCAAAGAGTAGTGGTTGGTTATAGGACGTGTATTGATTTTAGGAAAGTTAATACGAAGACTAAGAAAGATCATGATCCTTTTCCTTTTATTGATCAAATGTTAGAGAGGTTGTCTAAGAAAACTCATTTTTGCTTTCTTGATGGTTATTCTGGGTTCTCTCAAATTGCTGTTAGAAATCCTGAGCAAGAGAAAACAACTTTCACTTGTCCTTATGGAACCTATGCTTATAGACGTATGCCTTTTGGTTTATGTAATGCTCCTGCTACTTTTCAAAGATGCATGTGTGCTATCTTTCATGGTTTTTGTGAAGAAATTGTGGAAGTCTTCATGGATGATTTCTCCGTCTATGAAACTTCTTTTGATAATTGTTTGTAGAATCTTGATAAAGTTTTGAAGAGATGTGAGGAGACTAATCTTGTTCTTAATTGGGAGAAATGCCATTTTATGGTTAATGAAGGAATTTTTCTTGGACATAAAATTTCTGAAAGAGGTATTGAAGTTGATAGAGCTAAAGTTGAAGCCATTGAGAAAATGCCCTGTCCGAGGGATGTCAAAGGTATTAGTAGTACTCTTGGTCATGCTGGTTTCTATAGAAGGTTTATTAAAGATTTCTTTAAAATATCAAAACCTCTTACTAATCTTCTTCAAAAGGATGTACCTTTTGTTTTTGATGAAGATTGTAAAGAAGCTTTTGAAATTTTAAAGAAGGCTTTAATATCTGCCCCTGTTGTTCAACCCCCTGATTGGAATTTACCGTTTGAAAGTATGTGTGTTGCTATTGATTATGCTATAGGTGTTGTTCTTGGACAGCGGGTAGATAAGAAGATAAATGTTATTCATTATGCTAGTAAAACTCTTCATGCTGCTCAAAAGAATTATGCTACCACTGAGAAAGAGATCCTAGCTGCAGTTTTTGCTTGTGATAAATTTAGGCAGTATATTGTTGATTCTAAAGTTACTATTCATACTGATCATGCTGCTATTAAGTACCTTATGGAAAAAAAGATGCTAATCCTAGGCTTATTAGATGGGTGCTTCTCTTACAAGAGTTTGATTTACATATTGTGGATAGGAAGGGTGCTGAAAATCCTGCTGCTGATAATTTGTCTAGATTAGAAAATATCTCTGATGATCCTATTCATGTTAATGATAGTTTCCCTAATGAACAGTTGGCTGCAATAAAAGTGATCTCTCAAGAGAGTCCATGGTATGCTGATTATGCTAACTTTATTGTTTCCAAGTATTTGCCTCCTACCTTTACAACTCAGCAAAGAAAAAAATTCTTCTATGATTTGAGGCATTGTTTTTGGGATGACCCACACTTATATAAAGAAGGTGTTGATGGTATTATGCGAAGATGTGTTCCTGAAAATGAACGACGAGAGATATTGAGAAAATGTCATAGTAGTGCTTATGGAGGACATCACGCTGGAGATAGAACTGCACATAAGGTTCTACAATCAGGTTTTTACTGGCCTGCTCTCTTTAAAGATGCTAGAAAGTTTATTTTATCTTGTGATCAATGTCAAAGGGTTGGAAATATTTCTATACGTAATGAAATGCCTATGAATTATTCCCTTGTTATTGAACCATTTGATTGTTGGGGATTTGACTTTATGGGTCCTTTCCCTCCTTCACAAGGCTACGCTCGTATTCTTGTTGCTGTTGATTATGTTACTAAATGGGTAGAAGCTATACCTACTGAAACTGTTGATGGTGAAACCTCATTAAAAATGCTTAAAGACATTATTTTCCCTAGGTTTGGTGTGCCTAGATATCTTATGACTGGTGAGGGTTCTCATTTTATTCATGGTGGTTTTAGAAAGACTCTTGCTAAATATGATGTTGATCATAGAATTGCCTCACCCTATCATCCTCAAACTAGTGGGCAAGTAGAATTATCAAATAGAGAAATCAAATCTATCTTGCAAAAGACTGTTAACAAATCTAGAAAAAATTGGGCTAGAAAATTAAATGATGCTCTGTGGGCTTATAGAACTTCTTATAAAAATCCCATGAGCATGTCTCCTTATAAAATCGTTTATGGAAAATCTTGTCACTTGCCCCTAGAATTAGAAGTTTAGAACACAAAGCTTATTGGGCAGTGAGAGACTTAAATAGAGATTTTAAACTTGCTGGTGAGACAAGGTTGCTTGACTTAAGTTCTTTAGATGAATGGAGGAGTGAAGCATATGAAAATGCTAAGATCTTTAAAGAGAAAGTTAAAAGGTGGCACGATAAGAGAATTATTAAAAGATAATTTCATCTTGGTGAGAGAGTGCTATTGTACAGGTCTCGTATCAGATATTTTGCAGGAAAATTACTCTCGAGATGGGAAGGACCTTTTGTTATCAAAGAGGTATATCGTACGGGGGCAATTAAAATTGTTTCCCTTGAAGACAACACTTCACAAGTGGTGAATGGCCAAAGACTCAAGCATTATATTTCTGGAGATCCTTATAATGAAAATGTTGATTGTATTCGAGACATGGTCCTGGAGGAATTTATTAAGAAGCATATTTCAGAAATTGTAGAGTCAGTTTTCGAATAGGTATCAGTTTTGGTAAGAAAACATTCACAAAACATCTTCCAACTTTATTTTTACTGTTTTTGGAAAATATGAAAAATTATGAGCCGAAAACGAGGCGGAGACGGAGCCCAGAGACTCCTACCATGCCCAGGCGCGGGCCCACCCTTGGCCGCGCCAGGCTATGGTAAGGACGCCTCGGAGTCCGTTTCGGACCCTTTTTCACCCAGTATCTTCCTTTAATTGTGAAACTTTTTGCTATATAATCCCCCGGACCCCCCGAGGTCCGTATATCGTTTTCTCGTCGTGTTTTTTTTTCGAGCTATTTTCCTGTGAGGAGTTCGGAGTTTTCTAGGTCAAGATGTCCTCCTTCGGCTCTAGCATTGAGGATTACGCTGCAAGTTGTCTTCGACAAATCCAGCAAGACATCAACGAGGGTGCTTTCGCGGGATGGGCGGCGGAAGAAAAGATAGATGCAAGGAAGGAAGACATGGTTAACAACTTGAGGGAAGAAATCCGAAGGGTTGCACCAGCGCCAACGAGCAACCCCACCTTTGTGGGATCCATTAACCCTCAGCGTCGCTACTCTCATAATGTGCAGGGGACCGTGCCTCAGGATCAAGACCCCAACATATTTCCTATGATAGCTGAAGCACACCGGGTCGCCAATCAATTCTGCGAACAATATCGTATTCTCAAGGCCGAGGTAGCAATTCTGGAGGCGGAAAACATTGAGCTTCGTCGTATCATCAAAGGATTTCTGACTCCTCTCCGAATGGTTCCACCTTCATCACCACCTAATAAATAAATCATCATTGGTTTTGGCATTCCCTCGGCTTGTTCCAAGCTTGGGGGTGCCATGGTATCACATCACTATATTTCATCTTTTTACCTTTTCAGTAGAGTCATATCATGAGTAGAGAAGTTATCATATAGTATGGTTTGCAGTATGGAAGTATCTCTCCTTAGTTGGTTATCGTTGTAACCCTTGGTGTGAGTTGCCGGTTTGAAATATTAATGAGAAGTTTCATCATTTACTTTCTGCACACCTTTATTTTAGTTTTCAATTTCTGTTATATGGTTGAGCTTGTTGTTAGTATTTGGTATCACTCTAGAGATCATCAAGTTAATCTAGTTGGTTTTGGCAAACTTAGCTTGGGTAAGTAGAAATAATATTTTGAGATGCTAGTATAAGAAAGAGGAATTTGCCTATTAGCTCATAAACTTAGTATTCACAAGTTAAGATCGCTTGGGCTTTCAATGAAGATTGCATGATTGGTTTCATCATATGTATATTTTTTGTTTTCCCTCAACTCTTATGCTTGCTACCCAGCCTTGCTAGCCAAAAACCATGTACTGGGAGGGAATGCTTCTCGTGCATCCAAACCTTGAGCCCCAAAACCTTGCCATTTGTGTCCACCATACCTTCCTACATGTGGTATTTCACCGCCACTCCAAGTAAAAGGCTCATGCGTTACCTTTAAAACCTTCAAAATTATCCATGTTTTGTGTTCCTGTTTTAGCTCATGAGGACGCAAATAGAGAATCTTTATCTCACTTATTGATTGGACTCACACACCTGGACTAGTGGCTTCATCCACTTATCCAAATGCTAGAAGGGCTGGCAGCGGGGTTCCCAGCCCCAAATAATAATACAAATTCTCTTCACTATTTTTGCCCCTGATTTATCAGTTAAAGCATAATTGTATAAACAAAAGAGAAAGAGGGATGACCTTCTATACCGGTTGCGTCCTTCAATGGGAGCCTCTCTTGTGAAGTCTAGTTGGCTTGTGACGTACTGTATTTTCTGTTTGCCATTCGTTGGTATAAACATACACCTCTCTCAAAATTAGACACTCCTCCATGGTTTGTGATTGCTGGCAGGAACCCGAGGATTCGGTTAGCCATGCTTTGTGTAAGAAAGGTTGGGAGGAGTGTCAACCATTTTGTCGGATATATACCGGTTAGGGGTATATCCGTCATTGTCCTAAAGAGCCGGATTACCAGGGTGGCCTGATTGGTAATGGATCACAGTCCATTAGGCGGCCCCGTAAGCTGACGGGCAGAAGCCGGATTCTAGAAGAACCCGGACCACGGCCCAAAGTGGTGCGGCTTGGAGTAGAAGGCGGATTCCTGCTTTCCAAGTTAGATACTTTCCGTAGTCTTCTAGGTTTCCTTTCTGTAAGCCCTAACCCGACTATTTATATAAAGCTGGACGGGGGAGAAGAAAGAGATAGACAATTATCTAGAAGCCAACTCGCCGAGAAGTTGATCCTCGCCGAGTTAGCAAAACCCTACTCACATTGTACTTTGTATATTTCAGGCTTCAGCCCTGATTTAGTGAGATTGCAGGAGTAGGAACGCCGCCTAGTTGCGACGTACCGAACCTGGGTAAATTTGGTGTTCCTGGTTGTCGTACTACCACGTCCCCCCATGTCTCTACCCGTAGGCTCATGGCACCCCCGTCTATGAACTCTACTATGATGTCTCGACAGTTGGAGCCCACCGTGGGGCAGGCGACGTAGGCGTTATGTTTCGATCGGGGATACTTGGCGGAATCGGCAGTACCATTACTGTCGGAAGATTAGAATTCGACAACGATGTTGGGCGCTTCCTCGACAATGGATCGTACATGCCAACACGGAATCATATGGTAAGTGCCTGCGTTTTACCGATTGGATCTGCAAACATCTTTATCGGATTAACTGCAGAAGCAATGAGATTCTGTGGTGGAAGTAAATTTATCCCACCCGCACTATACCCAGTTGAAGAAAACTATGATACCATATTTTGCTCAGATCGCCAAAACCCTGAATTTGTTGCCTGTTCGGAGATGCGTGCAATCGGATCTCACTTCATTGGCATGGTGCAATCCGAGGTTGCTGAAAACACGGAAGCAAGTAATCCCGTGGAAGAAGCAGAAAATAGCAATCCCACAGAACCAGTTGAAGATCCGACACCCGCCAATGAAATGGTGAACTCGGAAGCTGACTCCGTACTAGCTGCCATAGAGGCAAGATTGGAGTCGGAACCTGGATCTAAAGACATAGATTCAGAAGATAAAGATGAAGACGCTTTTGAAAGAAAGGTTAAATCCATGCAGGGGGCTTCCATGAGGTACTTATGGCAAAACCGACTGATAACTCGGATGCCAAAGAAGATGAAGACCCCAAAACACCTCCACCAGATGAGGAAAGAGAGGACGGCAAAACCAGTCCCATCTACCCTGATGTCAAGGAATTGATAGAGGAAGGACCTTGCAAAAAACCTCCCTCTTCCAAGAAGAAAAAGAAGACTGCCAAGAAACTCCAGTACAAACTCCAGAAGAAAAAGTTGGCAGATAATGCTAGCCAAAACCTGGAAGCCGGAGAAGCAAGCGGGGTCACACCCGTGGAGAAGAAAAGAAAGAAATCCTTGTTCCTGAATTGTCGGAACATGACGAGATCAATCTGATCCAAACCCCGGTCGGACCATACGAGCCACCGGAAGTGCTGGAAGCCAGAAGGCAAGCCATTATGTGGCAACAGCAACAACTATTCTGATCGCAAGAAAATCTCCTCAAAGCCCAAGCTACTATAAAATCAAAGCAGGAGGGAATTGAAGAATTCAAAAGACGGAACATGCCCGGGATAAAACCCACGAGATTACCCGGAATCGCAAGGCCGGATGTACTGCTGGCAAAAGAACGGTTGCAAAACCCTTCCTGGCAACGACATGTTGACGGCGTAAACGCTAAGGGCGAACGCATCTATAAGACCGCAGCTGAAAATGCGGAAGCCGCGTTCACCATCCTTAATGACGATCTGTACTCCAAAGACGAAAAAATCCAAGGAGTGTACGCTTTCCTGGGTAAAGCGATGCAACAGCAGCAGCAAGGTCAGGCAAGATCAAGGAAATTGCATGACGGCTCGGCCCTATGCAAAACTGCCACTTGCGCCGTTGGAGAACCTGGAGATTCAGGCGATTCTAAGGACAAAAAGGAAGATCCTAAGAAGGACAGGAAAATCCCGGACAATAGGGACGAGGCGTCTAGAACGGGATCTTATATGCCGAAAGGCGGAAATATACCCCGCGATCATAAAGACCGGGAGGAAAAAAACCGGAAAGACAGAAAAATGATGCCTCCTCCGAGACGTCCTGCTAAAAAAGCCGGAAGACATGAAAATCCTCACAGGCGTGAGAGGTCCCGTACTCCTCCTAGGAATAAAGAAAGGCCAAGGAGTAGAACTCCGCCTCATTCCAAAGGACACGATAACATACGAAATAGGGATAATCACGGACGAGGGCATTCGCGCAACAATGGGCCAGAAAGAAGCAGATCCCCTCCTGTCCATTCAGCCGGCAGATACTCCGCACACGCCGATAAGGCGAAAAAAGATGATCTATATTTTGGACCTAAGTGTTTTACTGACAGGATCCGGAAAATAACTCCATTCTGGCTTTGTCAAAGTTGCTCCAACTTACCAAAAGTATACCGGAAGTACAAACCCGGATACATGGCTTTTAGATTACTATACTGCCGTTCAGATCAACAAGGGGACATACCTGGAAGTAGTAAAATTCCTCCCCCTAATGTTGCTGGATGGAGCCAGAGATTGGATTAACGGGCTTCCGTCAAGAACAGTGGATAGCTGGGATGATATGGCTAGAGTATTCGCTCAGCACTTCCGGGGTACGTACAAACGCCCTAAGAGCATCAACCAGCTAAACCATTGCGTCCAATTTGAAGACGAGTCGTATGTCGACTTTATATCAAGATGGACATCAATGAAAAACAGCTTCTCTGGAGTAAGTGATGTACAAGCAATGCATGCTTTCATCAATGGACTAAAACTCGGCCTCGTACCGTTCATGGTTGGTTCAAAAGAGCACAAAGATCTCGGATCTATGTTTACTACTGCCAATGAGCATGCAGCGACCGAAGATGACATCAGAGCGAGAGGTGGAAATATTGATGCTTTGGTTCAGGCAAAAAGACGCCTCGTTCTGAAAACAAGACTACTCCAGAAGCGCAAACAAAGCCCAAAGAAGTAAATTTAACCTTTGGAAAGGATACTGGCGGCAAATGGAAAGGAAGAAACACAGAACCTATCTCCTATTCTAAAGAAGAGTGGGAAAAAATTAAGTCGGAAAACTGTGTCCACCATTCGCAATTTGGGAAGCCTACCCATACAAATGCGCAATGTCGCCTCAAAAAGCATATGAAGGGCACCGCCGGATCCGGGAATAAAGGAAAGAACTCCAAAAGGAAATTCTCCAAGCAAAAGCCAGAAGCTGAAAAACAAGACAGTGAATCGGACACTGATGAAAAAAATCCAGGAACAACAGCGAAAAGGCGAGTCAAAATTCCCGAGAGTTGATGGAGAATGCAACCTAACTTTCCTGGCAACTCCCTCAGCAAAACATGCAAAGCGAACACTTCGATAAATAAACGCGGTTGTCCCACCAACGCCCAAATTCTTGAAGTATTCCAATACGCCAATTACCTGGGATCAGTCAGATCATCCCGTAAATATCCCAGAACCCGGCACACAAGCTCTAATTGTAAGCCCTATTGTTCAAAACACTAGGATAAAGAGAGTGCTGATGGATGGAGGATCCAGTATCAATATTATGTACCTGGATACACTGAAACATTTGCGAATCTCCGAGACCCAGCTCAAACATAGCAACATACGTTTCCACGACATCATTCCTGACAGACAAGCATATTCCCTAGGAGAAATTTCCCTAAATGTAACCTTTGGAGAAAAAGAGCAATTCTGACAGGAAAAAATATCTTTCGAGGTGGTGCCGTTTGAAAGTGTATACCATGCAATACTCGGACGTCCAGTTTTCACCAAATTCATGGCAAGATCATGTTATATTTATAACAAGCTGAAGATGCCAGGGACAAAAGGAGGAGTAGTCACCATATCGGGAGACTTCAAACTGGCAAACGAGCTGGAAAAAGGAAACACCCTTTGCGCCGAAAAAGTAATAGCAAAGGAAGAATTGAAAGAGCTGGCAAAGGAAGTATCGCCGATGGAAATGTCGGCAGGGAAAGAAAGCCGGAAGCCTGCGGATAGCTTCAAAGCTTCCGAGAATACAAGACAGGTTATCCTAGACCCCAAAGATCCGATAAAATTTGTCGTAGTGGGAACAGGGATAACCGAGAAATAGGAAAGCGCGCTCATCGAGTTCCTCCGTGAGAACTGGGATATTTTTTCCTGGTGTCCTGAGGACATGCCAGGAGTACCCAGGGAACTTGCTGAGCATCAATTGAAGGTAATTCCAGGATCAAAACCCGTCAAACAAGGTCTCCGTCGTTTTGATGGAAGAAGACGGAAGGATATAGGCAAGGAAATTATCCGGCTTTTAGCAGCTGATTTTATCTGGGAAGTTATACATACTGACTGGTCTGCGAACCCAGTATTAGTCCTGAAGAAAGATAGTACTGTTCTTAGGATGTGTATAGATTACACCGGATTGAACAAATTGTGTCCAAAAGATAGGTTCGCGTTACCACGAATCGATCAAATGATAGATGTCACTGCTGGCTCTAAGCTTTTATGCTTTTTGGATGCTTATTCCGGGTACCATCAAATACGTATGAAGGAGGAAGATCAAATCAAAACTTCCTTCATAACCCCGTATGGAACATACTATTATATAACCATGCCTTTTGGCCTAAAGAACGCAGGGGATACGTACCAGCGTTGCATGCAACGTTGCTTGCATGGTCAGATCGGCAAAAATGCTCACGTTTAAGTGGATGATATTGCCGTAGTTTCCAAGGAAAAGGACACACTCCTTGAAGATCTACGAGAAACCTTCGAACATTTGCGCACTTACAAAATGAAGTTGAATCCATTAAAGTGCGTATTCGGGGTTCCCTCTGGAAAGCTTCTGGGTTTTATCGTTTCTCACAGAGGAACAGAAGTAAACCCGGAAAGATCAAGGCAATCTTGAACATCACAAAGCCTGCGTGTTTAAAAGATGTACACAGATTCATGGGTTCTGCAGCCGCAGTCAGCAGGTTTATAAGCTGGCTAGGAGATAAAGCTCTGCCATTATACAAATTGTTGAAGAAATCCGACAAATTTGAATGGACAGAATAGGCGGACAAAGCATTAACCCAGCTGAAAGAAACCTTGATGAAAGCATCGATTTTGGCATCGCCAAAAGACGAAGAACCTATGTTGTTGTATCTTACAGCAACAAACAGGGTTAGTAGCGCTGTGATAATTGTGGAAAGGCGGAAAGAAGAACAAAGTATACCAGATCAGCATCCAGTATACTATGTTAGCGAAGTTTTCTCCGAGTCAAAGCAAAGGTACCCGCATTATCAAAAGCTGGCATATGATGTGTTTTTCGCATCTAGAAAACTCCGCCATTATTTCCAAGGACATTCCATAACAGTGGTAAGCAAAACACCACTAGGGGATATCATTAACAATGCGGACGCAACATGCCGAGTAGCTGATGCATGTAAAATGCATAGATGAATTTTGCATATTTTCACATGGTTTTCTATTACATATTGCATCATATAAGGGTATAATTCAATGTTTTTTTTAGTATTTTGGGGTTAAATTACAAAGTCCCCCAACTTTTATGGAATTAACCCTGCCTGTCAGAAACCCCGTTTTCTATATTTTTGACGTTTCAGGGGGCAAACTTCAGCGAAATCACCTGAAAATCTGCGGGGGTCATTTTCTTGGAAGGAGAAGACTTGCGGGCGAAGGATCCACGAGAATTGGGCAAGGAGGACCAAAAGAGGACCCTCCACGCGGCCAGATTCCTTGGCCGCGTGAGAGGCCCCCTTTTGGCCCCTGTGGCCCCAATTCCTTCCATCTTCGACTTACCGACTCCGTCTTGACCTAAAACCGACTGTAAAAAGGGTCCCCCGTACCCTTACGGAGCAGAGCGCCACCGAAACACCGAAACACCAAAACAGAGACCAGAAGTTCCAGATTGGAGGGGGAAAACTCCGGCGGGGCGACGACGGTGTGATCTCCTACCCCTCCAACGTCATCTCCATCGACATCTCCCTCAAGAGGGAGTAGTCCACCCCAGGGCTATGGGTTTGTGGAAGTAGCACTTGTATCTCTCTCTCTATGTGCTTCACTAATTAGATCCGTATGAGCTGCCTCACATGATTACGGGCACCGTTGTAATTCCTATGTGGTGGATCTTTTCTATGAGTTATTGAATCTGAGATTGCAATTGTTTCTCTTGAGTTATTTGAGTAGATGTATCTTATGTACCCCGTTCTTATTTGCTAGCTTTGATCAATCTAGTTCTTGAGAGCGTGTGTGGGGTGATGGGTGCATTAGTTGGAGTAACGGGGGGTGGCTAGTGCTGTGAAAGTGACAGAAGTTCAGCGATCCACTTAGGTTTTGTTAAACCTTTCTTAGTTACCTCACTAGGGATAAAAAGGAGTACCTTGTTACCGGGGATTTGAAGTGACACTAATCAATCTCCATGACTAGATCTAGCAAGTTCTTACTTCAACTTCATGTCACATTGCTTAAAGCTATACTCTGGTTTTTCCTTAATTATCGAGGTGTTATGATTTATTTCGCATCTTGGTGGAGTACAAGAGGGATAAATATGACCGTAGAGATCTATGCTAGGACGTGATGCCCATATGAAAGTACTCAATGTTAAACATGTTATTGTAATCTCACATGTAATTTTTATGTCCACCGTCTACCACTTTATTTGAGAGAATGCAAGTGTGAAACCATGAACCCCGGTCCTATTTTAATTATAAGAAAACACTCTAGTTACTTTGCTGCAATTTACTTTACTTGCACTTTACTTTACTTGCATCTCCAATTCAAATTTACATTATCTCCATCACAACTTGCATCACAAAAATACAAAAACAATCCATTGCATATTTATTTTCTCATTTGCATTTAGTAGTAGATTTAATTATTGCACATTTACTTTCAGTTTTGCATTGCAATTTAGAAGTCTCACACCTTGTGCTTGACAACCACTTGGTGAGGTTGAGGGCACAAAATTCTCTACTTGTTTGCAGGATCCTAGAGGAAGCTTGGAAGACAACTGCTGAAATACTGGCTCCCCAAGAGTTCGATATAAACCCTCGAGTCACCCTCGTGGGGAAGAAGGCTTGCCACTAGCTACACACTATGCACTTGGAGTCTCAACCTAGCCATCAGTAGCCAAGTGGGCCATTGAGCTAGCTGCGTTCGATATTAAGTACCAACCTTGGACGGCAATTAAATCTCAGGTGTTGGCATACTTTGTCGCTGATTGGACAGAAGCAATGGAGAACACACCAATGTCGGAGTCAGAATACTAGATCATGCACTTTGATGGATCCAAGATGAAAGAAGGTGCTGGAGCTGGTGTAGTGATAAAATCCCCAAAAGGTGAAATTATGGAGTATGTATTATAGATACACTTCAATGCCAGTAACAACGTGGCAGAATACGAAGCATTGCTTCATGGCTTGCATATTGCAAAATAAATAGGTGTCAAACGCATTCTGTGCTATGGTGACTCGGATTTGGTACAACATCAGCTTAACCAAACGTGGGACGCCAAAAGCCCCATCATGGCCGAATATCGGAGAACGGTGGACGAGTTTGCCATTTGCTTCCTTCGATTTGAAGTACTTCACATCAAAAGGGAAGAAAATTGGAACGCAAATGCACTAGCACGCATGGGGTCGGAAAGAGTGAGAACCCTACCACCTGGTGTGTTTGTCCAACACTTGCACGAGCCATCGATCAAAGGTGGAGATGTTGATTATCCTCTTGTTTCCGAGTCAATTGAAGTTCTGCTCGTTAACCCAGATAGGACGATTCCATACTTAAACTTCTTAGTTGATCTAAAGTTCCTGGATGGAGCAGACGAGGTCTTTTAAAGGCAGATACAACGTCGATGCAAAGGATACACGGTAATCAATGGTTGCCTGTATAAGCGCAGCACTATCGGAATTTTTCAGCGATGTATTTCGCCAGAGGAAGGACGAGAAATCTTGCAAGAAATCCACGCAGGAGATTGCGGACATCATGCTCAATCAAAAAGCATAGTCAGCAAACCATTCCGTGCATGGTTTTTCTGTCTCACAACCAAGACATATGCCGAACATATAGTAAACACATGTGCCGGATGCCAGTATTACGCCAAGCAGACGAATATGCCAGCTCAAGCACTCAAAACTATCCCTATAACATGGCCGTTTGCGGTATGGGGGCTAGATATGATGGGACCATTGAAAACTGCAAGAGGCGGACTTACACATCTACTCGTTGCAGTGGATAAGTACACCAAGTGGGTGGAGGCGAAACCCATCAAGAAACTTGACGGTGTGACTGCCAGAAACTTCATCATCGATGTAGTCATGAGATACGGTGTTCCACACAGTATAATCACCGACAACGGGACAAATCTTTCTATCGGAGAGTTGGCAAAATATTGCCGACAAACAGGAATACGCCTAGATCTTGCATCTGTGGCTCACCCACAATCCAATCGGCAGGTTGAAAGAATGAATAGCTCAATCCTGCAAAGAATACGCCCAAGACTCGAATCTTCTCTTCATAGAGCAGCTGGAGCATGGGTAGAAGAATTACCTTCCGTGCTTTGGAGTATTCGAACGACGCCAAATAGATCAACAGGGCAAACCCCGTTTTTCTTGGTCTATGGCGCTGAAGCAATGCTTGCAACGGACATGCTCCATGATAGCCCGAGAGTGCAGGCTTACGATGACTCGAACGCCGAAAGCGCACGACAGGATGCCGTCGATTTTTTAGAAAAAAAACGAGACCTTGTGCTTCAAAGATCCTCCATTTATCAGCAAGAATTACGACGCTACCATAGTCGGAAAATCAGGCATCAATCTTTCAAAGACGGTGACCTAGTGCTAAGATTGGTGCAAGAAAGAAAGCACAAGTTAGCCCCAGTCTGGGAGAGACCATTTGTCATTGGCAAGGCTATGAAAAATGGATCTTATTATCTTGTAGATATTCGAGACACGGAAGATGATCCCAAGCGTCTGAATCGCAAAACAAAGAGGAAGATAGATGTCGAACTAGGAGAGACAAAAAGGCCCTGGAGCATCCAGCTGTTACGTCCCTTCTACACTTAGTTCGATTTCTATGTAAACATCTTTGACATCATGAAATAAAGTTGTCGGTATTCATGCATTTTTGTTTCATTTGTTTTTATACAAAGCATAAGTCCTTCTTATCTATTTCCCAATGATCTTTCAAAATATTCAATGTTAACCCGAATTGTGCCTGCGTGCTCGGAGTTATAAAACTGAATGCTTTTCGGCCTAAGGAGGCTTAAGAAAACCCACATTGTGCCTGCGTGCCTGAGTTTCATATAATTTCAAAATTCTTTACTTTTTCTCTAAGTATTATCTGATTGTTTATGTGTTGGGTCACTAAAATTAGTAAGTAAAAATGCCTTTAGTACGATCCATGATTCCGAGTTTCGACTGATCGGTTATACCCAGTCACTTGGCGTGAAGATTATGTACTATCGAGCCATTTCAAACACTAAGGACAGTTAAGACATGCAAACCCGGAAAACTTGCAAAGACTTATAAATTAAACTGCAAAACGGGAGTACTTGTTTATACAAATGATAGATGGCATTACAATGAATATTACATTGTGATAATGGTAATGCTTCTATTTTTTGCGTGCCTTCTACCCAGGACTTAAGAAGGTTCTTCGGGATCCGAGTCTCCGTCCTCACTGCTGGATTCCTCCGGAGTTGTCGGAATCTCCTCCTCGGGGTAGAAGGTGCAGATGTTCACCATGTTGGCAATCTTGGTGGCGTGGCCTTTGATAGCTTCAAAGATGCTGGCCCGCTGAGCGTTTGTGTATCCCCGAGGAATACCGGATGCCACGCGCCAAGACTTGGCGGTGGTATAATGCATACGTATGAGCCCAAGGGCCATGCACGCACCACCGCGAGCCGCGGAGCGGAACCAAGACTCATTACGGTTTGCCACCTCGACGATCGCCTCCGGAAGCTTGTTGACTTCCGAGAACTCTCCTGATTTGTCGGGAATGTACTTATTAATAAGTAACATCCCCGCAGCTTTAAGCGTGGTGAAGATCTTATCGAAAGCCTGGATTCTTTCGATCCGGGTTAGTTGGGGGCTACCTTCTGTTTCAATCAACAAAACAAAGTTAAGGAAAACAGAAGAAGGGAAAAGGGAAAAATCCGGTAAAAGTCAAAAAACTTACCGAGAATCCGGTCCATCTCCGTGCCTTCCTCCAGGCGCTGGTTCAGGGCGTTCTCCAGGCCCTGATGCTTGCTTTGTCCTTCTCGGCCTGGTTGGAAGCCTTGGACTCGGCAATGTCGACAGACAGTTGGCTGGCCTCCAGGTCCTTCTGGAGCTTCACATTCATCTTGTGAAGCTCCATGTTTTCCTTGCAGAGGTTCTCCGCATTGCCGACATCTTCAGCAATTTGTTTGGCTTTTGCCAAAGAAGCTGAGAAGCAAGTAGAATGAAGAGTTAGAAACTCGGAAAAATACTTAAAAAAAATTCCAAACAAAAGCAGTGAAAAAACTTACCTGCTGATTCATCCAGCTTTTGTTGAACGGAGGCCAGCTCCGACTCCTTATCCTCAAGAATATTAAGAAGGGTTTTCACCTCCTTATTCTTGATGGTAATCTTGCTAAAAATCTCCGTGTTAATGTTTTCAGCGGTTTGCCAAAACACGGAAAAGAAGCAAAGCGCTTAAGTCAAAAATCAAGCAAGGTAATGATAGAAGAATTAAGTAAAAAAAAAGTATGCTTTTGACGAAATTCTTGGGGGCTAGAGATATTACCTGGCTCATACGTTGAAGACCCGACAAATTCTCGTCGAATTCTTTTGCATACTCTGCAAAAAGAATCCCGACGTGGCAAAAGCCGTCCTGGATGACCTACCGAGGTGAAAATACGAAGTTATTCCTTACAAATAAGCCCGCCTTGCGGCCAAGGACAGATTAAAGGAGCTGGAGCAAAGTGTTTTGTCGCCCACGGTTTGATATACCCGTGTTCGTCAAAGGGCTCCTCCTTTACCTTGAACTCTTTGTCGAATATCGGGATAGGCTCCTCCTCTGGAACTCGAGAAGGACCTCCCACCACTAGCACCGCCCTTTCCCTCGTGTCTGTTTCTGACGCACTGGGTTGGCTGGTCTGCTGGGTTTACTCCTCCCTGGCAGCCATTTTTTCCTCCGCAGCTGCGACCAGAGTGTCGGGAGCAGCAGCAGGAGAAGGTTGTATCCCTCTCCGGACAACAGACTTAATTTTCTTCCGTTCTTTCGGCTTCATTGTTGCTGGAGCCAGGCTAGAAAGAGAAAATCCGAGAAGTTAGAATTTCGAGAAAAGAAAAGAAATTCCTACGTCAAAAAGCGGAGGAAAAATAAACCCGAATGATTTATCTGGAAGTAGCGACGGGAATTCCGTCAAGTTCAACCACTTCTTGAGCAGTCGATGGCTTCTTGCGTTTTCGTCCGCCAGAAAAGTTGGCACGCATTGCGTCCAATTCGGCATCGGACGCAAGATCCTTGTTAGTGAGGTCGGCGAACTGTGGAAAAAAAGCGCAAAGTCCGGCTAAGTTAGAAATCTGAGAAAGATAAAAATCCGAGAAACTGCCCAAAGAGGAAAAAATATTACCTTTCGAGCTGGATTTCCCTCATGGTCATCTCTCAGCTTTTATCATATTGGTCGCGAGTAGCGACCAAATGATTAACCCGCTTCCTGAAGTCCCTCTTGGAGAACGCTTTGTCCGTTCCCCTCATTGTATCCCCCGGGCCCGTATAGTCACACAGAAGCCGGGTTCCGCGATAAGCCAATGGCTGGATGCGTCTCCCGAACCAACACAGAACTGTGTCGGTGCCTATGAGAGGAGGAGTGGAAGAGACGAGCTTTGCGATGCGCCGTTTAATTTTCATCAAATCATCCGGCAAAGACTGAACTGCGTCCACTGCCCAATTGTCTTGGGGAGTGGCATCGGAGTTGACAAAAGGTGGAATTCCCCTTTCCTTTCAGGAAACGGGACATCTTGGTGGTAGAAGAAGGAACCCGTCCAAAACTTGACGGATTCCGAGGTTTCTATGTTCGGAAACCAATCCTCCCTAAACCTTCGGAGGGTGAAGTAAATGGTCCCGCGGGTGGGGAGAGCGCCCTCAGAGGGGTTGCGCTTCACCCCGAAGCAATATTGCTAAAAATCTAGCCTAGGTTCCTAGATACCCTTCAAAGAGGGTCTGGAACCCGGCTAGATAAAGAATGGAATTGGGAGGAAGGTTGTGGGGTTGAATGTTGTAATGGTTTAGGACCTTGAGGAAGAAGGCAGAAGGCGGAAATCCCATACCTCTACTGATGTGAGAGGTGAGGAGAACCCTTTCTCCGGATTTCGGCGTTGGCTCGGAGTCGTCCTCCTCGTGCCGCCATTTTCCCTTCAGGATCATCCCTTCCTTCTCCATTGTCGGAAGGAGGGATGGAACCACATTGCAGTGGCTCCAGTTCCTGGAGATTTCCTCCGCGTCTTCTTCCGCTCTAGTGGTGCCCGCGGCGGCGAGCTTTTCACCACCGCGAGTGAGTTCTTCCGCGGGCTCGGTGGTGAGAGGCGGAGACGGTGCGGCAGAGGACAATGGCGCGTTATCGGCCTCGGGAGGAAGAACCCAGCGGGCCAGATTGGCGGCGTTTCCCTCCGGCTCGCTCGCGGTGGCGCAGCGGGAGAATCTAGCTGCGGATCCATCTGGTTGATGATGGAATCAATGTCGAAGGCGACGGAGCTTTCCTCGGTGGCATGCGGCGAGTCTCCGGTGGTCATGTTTTGGAGGCGCGATGAAGATCCGGCTCCTCCGATGACGTTTTCCGAGGACGGTGCGGGCGCACAAACTCTGCTCAGTCTTGCGTGCTCGAGCTTAAAGGCAATGGCGCTTGGGGGCTGGAAGAGGAAGAGAGAGCAGAAGGGCAAACCGGAGAGCCCGAGGCGGCTATTAATAGCCGGAAATGCATTAAGATACGTTGCAACGGCTATTTTGACCGTTAGATCTTCGACGCGTGTCACGCCAGAAATTCCGGGAAATAAGGAGGCGGAGTGATAAGTCCTATCTCCTCGTTTCCCGCGAGAATCTGTCGGAGATACATTTCAGGGTTTCACACTGAACCCAAACGTCCGTAATGTCAGCACAATTTTATCGCTGACGTCATGAAGTTCCTTCTCCATGAAGGCTCGTGGAAGAAAAAAGTCGGATTATGCCAAAATCCGAGTTTTGTGTTAAGAATGATTTGGGAAAATAAGAATCAAGACAAAGTGTAAGCATTTCTCGGAAAGGAATACGAATTGACGAAAGGTGGAAGAACGAAGTATCAATCCTTCTTGGGGGCTACTGTCGGATATATACCGATTAGGGGTATATCCGTCATTGTCCTAAAGAGCCGGATTACCAGGGTGGCCTGATTGGTAATGGATCACAGTCCATTAGGCGGCCCAGTAAGCTAACGCGCAGAAGCCGGATTCTAGAAGAACCTAGACCACGACCCAAAGTGGTGCGGCTTGGAGTAGAAGGCGGATTCCTGCATTCCAGGTTAGATACTTTCTGTAGTCTTCTAGGTTTCCTTTCTGTAAGCCCTAACCCGGCTATTTATATAAACCCGGACGGGAGAGAAGAAAGAGATAGACAATTAGCTAGAAGCCAACTCGCTGAGAAGTTGATCCTCGCTGAGTTAGCAAAACCCTGATTTAGTGAGATTGCAGGAGTAGGAACGCCGCCTAGTTGCGACGTACTGAACCTGGGTAAATTTGGTGTTCCTGGTTGCCGTACTACCACGTCCCCCCACGTCTCTACCCGTAGGCTCATGGCACACCCGTCTATGAACTCTACTACGATGTCTCGACACATTTTATACCTCTGTTTTACAAAATAAAAGCTCTAGCACATGAGTGACCCATGCTTCCCTCTATGAAGGGCCTATCCTTTACCTTTATGTTGAGTCAGTAAACCCATTCCTTTCTGTCTCTAGCAAGCATTTGAGTTGTTGTGATCTCACCATCTATATGTTGATTTATTCAATCATGTTTTCTATCCTTCTTTGTTTAGCACATGCTTTATTATCTGAATGAATATTACTTTGAAATCTATGAATCACTGTAAAAGGATTGTTATAATTAAACATATTAAGCTCTACAATATAAGCCTAGTTATAAAGACTTCACCTAAGATAAGTATGATATCATTAAATGTTCTCTGACCAAGAACGAAGTTTGTCATCACCAATTTTGATTCTCTCTTTTGCATCATTGTTTGTGACTCCCATTACTCGTTTCAAGTTAGGTTATATGAGAGGAAGTTGTTGTCTATAATGATTGGTGCATAGATAAATGTGATGCTTCTTGTCTGTATTTTAGTTATCGACTCTTCACTCTATAAACATGTGGTCATATTTACTGAGTTCAATTTCGCTTGGGGACAAGCGAGGTCTAAGCTTAGGGGGAGTTGATACGTCCATTTTGCATCACTATTTTATATCATAATTTTCTGTTATTCATCAATATATTTCATGTTATGATGCATCCCTTATGTTATTTTATCTTATTTTGCATGTTTCATAATTTTTGGAGAATAAACACCGCGACCAGAAATCTGATGGAACAAGCACCGCCGAGATACCATATTTCAGAAGATCATAAGAAGAAGGGGGACACCGGGGGTGTCTTAGAAGTTCATAGGAGGAGTCCAGCCAGAAGGGGAGCTAGAGGGGGGCCACCAGGGGCCCACACCATGAGGTGGCGCCCCACTCCTAGCCACGCCACCAGGTGGTGTGGCCACCCTGGCCCACCTCTGGGGGATATCTTTCGCGTACTTGGCCCCCTGGGAACCCTAAGCCCCATACCATCATCGAAGAATTATTCCACCGCTACCTCGGGGCGGAAAGCACCCAAGAGAGAAAAGCTCTCTGGCAGAGAGAAAATTGTCGGGGAAATTCCTCTCCGGAGAGGGGAAATCACGACCATCGTCACCGTCATCACTCCGGGCTTCATTGGGATCATCATCATCATCCTCATCACCAGCACCATCTCCCTCATCATCCACCGTCATCCCGTTGTAACAATTAGGCGCCTCTATCATTGTTTTACATTAGATCTTTCTCCCTGTGTGGATTACTTGTTAGTAGTTGATGCTTGTGAGATTTATCGGTGTTAGCACTTTATGACCAGATTGTTATCATCCATTATATTACCTCTGATTTTGATCCATATGTCAGACCCCGGACCTAGGGATATACATACTGTTGTATGCTCCTAGTCATGGACCCACAAGGGCTTCAGTGTTACCAGCCCCGGCCGCAACAAACAACGGCAGGCAGACCAGATTCATCGGCACGCAGGCCGGATCACCACGGTCTACTACTCCTTGTATCCATGCTAGTCATAGCCAATTATGCATAACCAAACGTCCACGAGTCGGATGAAACTGAAGGAACGGGACCAAAGCTATACAGAGATGCTATGTCTCCAGAAAGTGCAACAACAATCGAGGGTTACTGGGGTTACCTCTCCCCAGGCCGAATCACATCGACATGCAGGCTCGAACATGGATCATCGGCTCCACGACCCCTCGACTGCGACAACTATGCAGGCATAGCCAAAACTGTATAACACTAAGCTCGAAACCAACAACCGATCAAAGCAACACTCTAGACATGGAAGCTGTATTGAACAGGTATTACTAGAGTATAGATTTACAAACAGAGGTCACATGACCCAACACTACATCAGACAACGGAAGGCAAACTGTGTTGCTAATCAACAAGAACCAAAAAGGCCTAAGAGGCCGCAACATAAGGCGACGTCCCAGCCCATAGACTCCAGACTGCTACCTGGGAACCCCAAACTACTCGTCGATGTCCACGCTGAAACACCACCGATGTGAGATCTTCACCTGAACCAAATTTAAGCAAACCTGAGTACTAGAGGTACTCAACAAGACTTAGTTAACCTATTATATATCTGCGGTTTTCATAAAGTGTTTTATGGAGGTTAATTTGCGTAAAGCAATATTTGTTTTCCAAATCGAGGAAGAATAACACGTCCCGTAGAGTGTTTTCAAAACAGATGAGAAAGGACTCAACTATTGCAGATCATCATGTTTTCAAACCACCAACTTCATTTCCCAGCATCTCACTTTCTACAAGCATCACCCCTCTCGGCATCTCCGAGGAGGCACCCTTCATTCCTTGTCAACATGTTTTACGTCTTGTTCAAGTTATCTATGGTATTTGCATTCACCAAGTCATCCATAACCATGGACACGGATTTTCGAAAAGATTGCCCTGCAGGGATGTATACTTTACCCACACGTACCAACCGACTCTTAACGCCACGCGGTAACGCTCTTCCCAAGGGAGCGCGGAAGAGGGTGGTTTGCCACGACCTTTACCTTACCCAGCCATATCCATGAGTCAACCCAAGACAGGGCCACCCCATCAACAAGGAGTTGACCATCCTCCTGACGGCACCTGTCTCTGTGAGGCGGGGTCAAGATCCGTGTACGTCCATCACTTGGCCCCGGTCACGCCCTAGGAGGAGAATTTTTCCAAAACGTTTGAAATTTTTATTTGCGTTGTCGAATGGAATTCACAAACTACATGACCCATGGATGTGGCCAAACAAGTTAGTTAGTCGAGCATAGTTACTTAGACCCCTCGTGTGGTTGCACGCTCAGTTTTGGCTTCCGCTCGAAACCTTAGTCCTAGGGGTGGCAAGCATAGGACGAACAACCACTTCACAAGTGGCCTCCTATTCAAGCCTTAGTCAGGTTAAACACACATAGCTCATCTTTCCACGTCATTCTGCCATACTAGATTCATACGCAACTCTAATTCATCAACCGGATGGAGCAGAGCTAAGCAAGTATACAAAACTAAGCATAGCATATATAAGGCTCTCGCGATGCGCACAATCAAATCTAGGCGGCTAGGAGCAGGGGATCAAAGTATTTGGGCTATGCAAAGTATAGGAGAACACTACCTACAGACACCAAATACTTTCAAACCGAATGCAAGGTACGAGAACCAAAAGTCGTTGGAAAACATATATGAACAGATAAGAGGTTATGCTTGCCTTGCTTAACAGAAAACCAAATAGAAATATCTTCTGAATAAGTGCTTGACTTGTCGGTTAAGATCAAGTATTCGCCACTCGAGTTGTTGATCTTCTCTTCGGCAACGTTCTACCGATAAGAATCAGAAACCGGAAAAAAAACAATCAACACGTGGCATCGATGCAATGCACAATATGTATGCGTGACAAAGTTAATGCACTTTGATAAAAGACCTCAACATGTTCAACGGTTTGCTAAGGTTCATGTGATGGCCCGAAATAGACCCCGGAGGGCACTTCGGGAAATTCTAAAAGTGAGTACATATCTAATTAATTAAAAGGGTTTGAAAACATCATCAATGGATTGCATTTATCGTTTTGAGCATTTTGGTATATAACTTGTAATTTTCTGATTTTATTGATTAAAATCTTATTTTCTCTATTTTAGATTATTTATTTAATATTTAAATAACGCCCAAAATTTTTGTCACACATGTATTAAAGTGACATATTTGGGTTGGAAATATTTTTCTGAACACGACCATGTATTTTTCATATTTTTTGAGCTACAGAAGTAGAGATATTAATTATTCCATTTTTAATTCATTTCTGTAAATAGAAAAGGGGTGGGCCCACATGTCAATTTGAATTTGTTTTTATTAATTGATTTAAAAAACTGACAGGCGGGGCCAGGCTGAGGTCATGCCCGGTGACAGTTGTGGTCGCCGGCGGCGAACCAGCCCACACCCGCAAGCGTGCCCATGCTCATTCGATTCGTCTCGCCGAGGCGCGCCTAGAGGTGGTGGCGCCGCCCTGTAGAGTCACCGGCGGCGAGCCGCCATGCTCGGAAAGGCGGCAGTGGCGACGGACTCCGGGGAACTCGGCGGAATCGGACACGGGAAGAGACGGGGGAGGTACCGGGAGGGATCAGGGCTCACGAGGAACCTGAGGAAGGGGTCGGGGAGGCCGGAGGAGGACAGACGTCGGCGAATCGCCCGCGGCGGCGCTCGGCCGCATTCGGAGAAGACCCGCCCGATTCGCTCGATTCCGGCCCTCCCGGGAAGCGTCGTTCGACGAGGAGTTAGAGGAGAGCACGGAGACCTCCGTGGTGCTCTCGGTTTGCCCCGAGGTGGCCTCCAGCGACGACGGTAAGGGTTCACCGGCGAGCTAGGGTTCCGAGTGAGCTAGGGACAGAGAGAGAGAGGGTTAGGGTTCGGGGGTGGGGTTTCTGGGGAAGGAGACTCCGATTTAGACGCCTCTGAGCGTCCTAATCCAACCCCGGACTCGATAGAAGAAGGAGGTGGCACCTCCATGGCCGGTTCGTCCTTCTGGCAGAAGGTGGAAGAAAGGAAAAAAGAACAGATTTCCCAGAACCCCCTGTAATTTGCAGAAATTGCAAAGAAGCCCGCCTTCTTTTAAAAACAGAGAAGGATTTGAGAAATTAGGGGCCCTTTCGAACAGTAAAAATTACACAAAAATAACTTTTGGAAAGCTCTTCAAATTTCCAACAAAACCATACCCTGGTTTGTTCGTTTTGGAAAACTTTTTAGAACAACTTTGTGGGTTGCTAGTTTTAAGTGATTTTTATCATTTGACTTGTTATTTTCAAATGCAAAAAATTTCACCAACATTTTCCATGCATGTATGCCATGTACAGAACACACAACACAACTTTATTACAAAGTATATTTTCAAATGCAAAAAATTTCACCAACATTTTCCATGCATGTATGCCATGTACAGAACACACAACACAACTTTATTACAAAGTAGGGCTATTACAAGTCTACCCCCTTACAAGAATCTCGTCCCGAGATTCCTAGGTTTTAGAAAAGAAGTCGGGGTACTTAGATCGTAAACGATCCTCTCGTTCCGAGGTTGCTTCGTTCTCGGAATGATGTGACCATTGAACTTTGAGGAACTTGATGGTTTGACTGTGAGTTCTTCGTTTAGACTCATCAAGAATACGGATAGGAACCTCTTTGTAAGAGAGATCGTCCTTGCGCTTGATAGTCTCGTGGTCCACACCACGGACGGGATCTTTGAAACAACGTTTGAGTTGGGAAACATGGAATACATCATGAACACCCGGAAATCCTGGAGGCAACTGCAATTGATATGAAACTTGACCTTGTTTGCCAATGATGGGAAAGGGTCCGATGTAACGAGGAGCCAGTTTGCCTTTGATTCCAAAACGTTTTCCACCTTTCAGAGGTGTGACTCGAAAATAAGCTTTCTCACCAATTTCGCAATGAACATCTTGGTGATGATGATCATAGTAACTCTTTTGACGAGATTGAGTTGTTTTCAGGCGTTCAAGAATGACGCGAACAGTTTCTTCTGCTTCCTTGATTGTATTCGGTCGAAATAATTATCTTTCACGGTTTCAGACCAATTCAGCGGAGTACGGCATTTGCGACCATACAAGACTTTGAAAGGAGCTTTGCCCAAACTGGATTGGTAACTGTTGTTGTAAGTGAACTCGGCAAAGAGAAGGAACTTCTCCCAATCCTTACCGAATGAGATAACACAAGATCGAAGCATGTCCTCAAGAATTTGATTCAATCTTTCAGTTTGACCACCGGTTTGTGGGTGGTAAGAAGTGCTGAAAGAAAGACGAGTTCCCATAGATTCTTGAAGACATCCCCAAAATCTAGAGACGAATATACTCCCACGATCGGAGACAATCCTTTTAGGAACTCCGTGAAGACTGACTATTCGGGAGATGTACATATTTGCCAATTGACTAGTGGAAATGGCCTCTCGAATCAGAAGAAAATGAGCAACCTTGGACAATCGATCAACCACTACCGAGATAGCATTGTGACCCTTCTTGGTTCTGGAAAGACCAGTAATGAAGTCCATACCGATTTCATCCCACTTCCATTCAGGAATCGGTAGAGGTTGGATAACACCATCTGGTCTTTGATGTTCAGCTTTAACACGATGACAAACATCGCATTCAGCAAACATACTTAGCTATTTCCCGCTTCATTCGGGTCCACCAAAACCTTGGACATAGATCTTGGTACATTTTAGTGCTACCAGGATGGATAGAAAGAGGTGTTTCATAGGCCTCTTGGAGTATAAGCCTTCTCAGATTCCGTCTCTTTGGCACCATCAAACGATTGCCAAAATAGACGGTACCTTCGTTATCAACAGTGAAGCACTTAGCAACTCCATTAGTGATGTTTTTCTTGATGTTAGCAATGCGTAGATCATGCTTTTGAACCTTTTTAATCTGGTCCTCTAGAGAAGGTTTTACCTCTAGGTTAGCAAGATAGCCAAAAGGAACAATTTCAAGGTTAAGCTTGGGAAACTCTTCATGAAGAGAAGGTTGAGCTTGCTATATCATCAAGTTGTTACAGTAAGACTTCCGACTTAGCGCATCAGCCACGATGTTGGCTTTTCCGGGTCGTTAGTTTAGCCCCGAATCAAAGTCTTTAATTACTTCCAACCATCTTCTATGTCTGAGATTCAGATCCGGTTGGGTGAACATATATTTCAGACTCTGATGATCTGAGTATAACTCACAGCGGTTACCAAGAAGATAATGACGCCATTGCTTGAGAGGATGGACCACGACTGCTAACTCGAGATCATGAGTTAGATAGTTGTGCTTATGTGGTTTCAACTGATGAGAACCGCAAGCCACCACATGACCTTCTTGCATTAACACGCAACCGAGTCCTTGTTGCGAGGCATCACAGAAGATAACGAAGTCCTTGCTCGTATCAGGAAGAGCAAGCATATGAGCGGTAGTCAGTTTAATTTCCAGAGTTTGGAAACTCTCCTCTGCTTTTTCTTACCACTCAAACTTTTTGACTTTCTTCAGAAGTTCAGTCATAGGTTTGGCAATTTTGGAGAAGTTCTCGATGAAACGACAGTAATAACCTACCATCCCAAGAAAACTTCGAACATCCTTGACTGATTTAGATGTTTCCCAATCCAGAATGGTTTGGACCTTGTCTGGAATCACAACAACACCTTCAGCCGACACCACATGTCCGAGATAGATGAGCTCTTTCAACAAGAACTCACATTTCGAGAACTTGGCATACAACTTGTGCTCACGGAGTTTGGACAACACTAAACGCAAGTGTTCTCCATGTTCATCTTCAGTTTTGGAATAGACCAGGATATCGTCTATGTAAACCACGATGAACTTGTCAAGATACTCCATGAATACCGAGTTCATGAGCCTCATGAATGTAGCTGGAGCATTGGTAACGCCAAAGGACATAACAATGTACTCATAAAGACCATAACGAGTAGTGAAAGCCGTTTTAGGAATGTCCTCTTTTCTGATCTTTATATGATGGTATCCTGATCGTAGGTCCATCTTAGAGAAGACAGTTGCACCATTTAACTGATCAAATAGGTCATTGATTCTTGGAAGAGGATACTTGTTTTTTATGGTCACTGCATTCAGTGGCCGACAATCAACAACCAGACGCGGAATATTTGTATCCCTCTTCTTAACAAAGATGGTCGGACAACCCCAAGAAGATGTACTATGTTGGATGAAACCTTATTCTTCTAACTCCTCTATTTGTCGCTTCAATTCAGCCAACTCTTCTAGGGCCATACAGTAAGGTCTTTTGGACATAGGAGCGGTCCCAGGAACCAGTTCAATGAAAAATTCCACACTTCGATCAGGTGGCATGCTGAAAGGACACGGATGTCGCCTAGAGGGGGGGGGGTGAATAGGCGTTTAAAAATAATTACGGTTAAGGCTTGAATAAATGCGGAATAAAACTAGCGTTTAATTTATCAAGCCAAAACCTAAACAAACTAGGTTCACCTATGTGCACCAACAACTTATGCTAAACAATTCAAGCAACTATGTGATAGCAAGATATATTACTTCAAGCTCGATGGCTATCACAAAGTAAATTGCATAAGTAAAGAGATCGGGTATAGAAATAACCGAGAGAAGAGGAGACGATGATTTATCCCGAAGTTCACTTCCCAATGGAAGCTAATCTCCGTTGGAGAGGTGTGGAGTCACAATGACTCCAAGCGCCCAATGGCTCACCTTATTCTCCTCGTGCCTCCACCAATGCGGAGTGCCACGGTCCACTATGAGACCTTTGAGGGCGGTCACCGATCCCGTACAAGGTTGGGGCAATCTCCACAACTCAATTGGAGGCTCCCAACAATATCCCGCGAGCCACCAAAACTCCGAGATAGCAACAAGGTCCGGAGCTACCAAAACTCCGACAACAACACAACCGTCTAGGGCACTCCAAGTACCCAAGAGGACAAGCTCAAGGGCACTCCAAGAACCCAAGAGTAACAAGCTTCTCAACCTTTCACTCGAACGAATCCTCGTAGAGAACTCAAACCGATGCAACCTATGCAATGGCAAGAACACAAGAAGTGCTCAAATCCTTCACTCTCAAATCCCACCAAAGCAACAAATGCTATGGGGGGAGAAGAGAGGAAGAACAATGAAGAACTCAACAAATGAATCCACAAGATCTAGATCCAAAGACTTTCCCCTCACTAAGAGGAGAGATGGATTGGTGGGATAATAGATCTAGATCTCCTCTCTCTTTTCCCACTAATTGGAGGCAAGAATCATGGAGGAATAGAGAGAGAGCAAGCTCCAAAAAGGTCAACAATGGTGGGGGAAAACTTGCTAAAAAGGTAGGGAACCAATGGGGAAGAAGGCCCCTTTTATAGGCCCCCAAAAACAGCCCGTTGGGGGCATTCTGCCCCACCCCGGCCTCCCGGGCCGGCCAGGCCGGCCTCCAGGCCGGACGGTTCGGGTAGGGGTCCGGCCTGGGGAGCCCACCCCGGCCTGGGGCCGGCCTACCAGTTTTTCAGAAAATGTCCTTCACTAAAAACGCGATATCTTTTGCATCCGGACTCCGTTTTCGATGATCTTGGGCTCGTTGAAATCGTAAGAACGAGCACTACAAGATTATGCAAAGAAACATCATAGTCCATAATTGGATGATAAAACCAAATGATGAAAGTTATTACCTCTCTATAAAGGAACAATCGGTAAAACCTCCAATATCAAAAACGCAATAAGTTTTTCATGCGAAACCCGTTTTTGATGAACTTGAGCTTGTATTGAAGCACATGACAAGCTCAAAACCACACATGGAGAAAACACAAATAAGAACCAAGAAATGTTATGCCAAGTATGCAAAGGTTTGAGCTCTCTCCGAGTGATGCGATCAAGTTGCTAATATGAGAGCCCCTCTTGATAGTACGGTTATCTATCCTATAATCTGGTCTCCCTCCTAATGCTATGAGACCGGTAAAATAGAAAACCTATCAAGATCATACCTTTGCCTTGAGCATTCCACTTGAGCTAGAATATGACGATCTCGACCTCCTCAAGATGGAACACCTTTCTTGATTTCTTTTGCTTGGTGAAGACACAAAGATGCTCCCCCATATGCAACTATGGGAGAGACTCTTTTAAGTATATCTTTACTTTAACATTATCTCCAAAAGAGTGGCAAGCTTCAAGAATGTGATCTCTTCGATATGCTCCCCTTGAACTTGCACTTCTCAAACTTGATGACGACCACAACTTGGCGTCATACACCATGGACTATATGAAATCTTCCTTTTGATGAAAGCACATGGAAAGGTACCTAACCCCACATAGATATACCACACAAACATATAATGGGTTAGAACACAAAGCTATATGAACAATTACTTACGATACCATGATACCACATGGTACATCTTCTTGCTTTGTGAGTTGATCAATATTAACCATCGCTTAACACTTTGCCTTGATCAACCTTTTATCTTTTCTTCTCTCTTCATAATAATGATGTCTTGAAGGTAAAGATGAATGTTCACACAATATTCTTCTTCAAGACATACTTGATAAACCTTTTATCTTTTGTTATCTCTTCATAATAATGATGTCTTGAAGGTAAACATGAATGTTCACACAATATTCTTCTTCAAGACATACTTGAAATATGCTCAACTCTCTCATGACCAAACTTGGGATATTCACATGAATAGCACCTTGGTCACCACTTGATTATCTTGAATCCAACACATGGACATCAAGCATTGCCTATGGACAAACTCTACAAGTATAGCTCAATGCAACCATTAGTCCATAGTGATTGTCATCAATTACCAAAACCACACATGGGGAACCATGCTCTTTCAATCTCCCCCATTTTGGTAATTGATGACAAACTCTTTTACGAGGGTTTATATAATGAATTTTACCTACCATGCAAATAGACAAGCAAGGTTGCATGAGCATGAAAGGAAAATGTTTAAGAACAAAACCAAAATTTCTTAAACCCTCGAAACTTTCTCCCCCATTGGCATCCATTTCCAAAATGGGATCATAGAAATTTTAGATGGCCAATATAGTAAGGGTTCCTCCGTAGGCTATGCACTTCTCATAATATGAGTGAAATCAAATACACTTATCCAATGATGAATAATGGGAGGAACTATACCAAGGATCCAAAGATTGCAAATAAGATGGTATACAAATCTAATATTCTCCTAAAGAGAAGCAAGCAATCAAGAGATCCAACAAACCAAACGAACAAGGTATATTATGGTTTGAGAAAATGAGTGTTTTTAAAGAAAATAGAGGAGCTCCCCAATATTTGTGCATGATTTAGAAATATTGCATTTTGAACGCAAAGGGCACAAAAATGGAATCATAACTCCCCCACTGTTGTTCAAAACTCAAAGCAAGTGCAAGTGATCATAAAAGAAAATAAGGCATATCACTTGGAGTAAGAGATGGTTAAGCCATAAGAGAAGTTACCAATAAAAGGATGGACACCGAACCATTAGGATACCAATAAGACATGTAATTCTTATCATGTGTATAAGTTTCTTAAATAGACCACAATCATGATGATGTACATCCATAAAGAAACATGTACACACAATATAGTTACAAAGAGAAAGAGCGAGATATCCAATTCGAAGACATAAATATGATAATAAGATCTTTGCTTGAAAGCATTTTTTTTAGAGGATATGAATGACCTTCCAACAAAAACACATCAAAGACGTCACACACATTAATAAGGGAAAAAGAGATAGTTGGGACGTTTTGATAAAAGCAACAAATATCACAAGGAGTAAATATGTTTCATGCCATGATACAACCTACAAAAGGTTGAAATGTTAGAGTATATGCATGAGATAGATACTTGTTACCGAGGTAGCATTGGTGATGTTGTACTATATAAGAATTCATCCATCATCATAGCTTGACTCCAATAAGCATGTATTGATAACACCTTCTTTGTGAATGAGGCAAGCATCCAACGCATATGAAATGTACCTAAAACAAATTTAAGTACAAAAATGGTCCCCAAACTCATTGGGTCCAAAGTAGTTACACAAACTACAATATGTAGGATTCAATCCACATGAATATAGGCATATAGATAAGAAATTGAATATCATGAACATCTTAGCCAATTTAGGATTTATGGATATTATTCTATATAAATATTGGATCAAGGAAGATAAACATGCCATAACATATAATTAGTAATTATGCATGCAACCTAAAGGTAGAATAAACATTTCATTTTATACCCGGGAGCAATAAAATGGTCGTTGGGAGGTTCCCCCATTCTGCAGCGCCCCCCCCCCCTAGGGGGCCGGCCAGGCCGGCCAAAGAGCAGCCAGGGGCGGAGCCAAACCCACCCCGGCCTGGGGCCGGCGTGGGCGCAGGGGAAGGCCGGCTGGATGTGGCCCGGCCTGGCAGGCCGGCCAGGCCGGCGTGGAGCCGTGGCTGGGGCCGGCCACCCGCCCGAACAGCCCGGCCTGGGGGTCGGCCTGGGGCCGGCGTGGAGCGGGGGAGAGGCCGGCACCCCTTCTTTCTCTCCTTTTCTTCTTCTCTTTTCTCCATTGTTTCCTTAACCTTTTCTCCATTTTTGCTTTTCATTGTATGAGGTCTATGGGGAGATATGGTTGCACTTTATCCATGATATTTTCTGAGTAAACTTAGGGAACACGTTAGTCCTTCCATATGTTGTGATCAAACACTCAAAATAGGATTTAGGAACATGACAATCAACTCATGATTGATAAGATACCAATTAGAAAATATACCATGTAAAATAAAATACTAACGGAAATACTTATCACTTGGGGATACTAAAAAAAATGCATCAAGGAGTAAAATATTGAGATCCCAATAGACATCAAATGAACCATGTAAAATTCCAAGAGATGTCAATTGAAGCAAATATCTATGAGTGAGATATCAAACTCCAAATAAATACCAAATGAGGGCATCAAGGCAAAACAAATGAGCATAGAAGATGTCTATGTAAAATATGATCAAAGACTTATCTCATTCAAAACAATAGAATGCAAAACAAGGAATGAGATAACCAAGCCCCTTTACACTTTTTATGATGGCACAAAGTAATAAAAAAATAAAAGTTGTGCCTTCCACAAACACACAAGATATTGATTAAAGTACCAATTTAAGATCTAATATCAATTGATGATAACTAGTGTTCAAAAAAAAACTACGATAGCTCCCCCATGATCTATGCATGATTTTTGAATTTTGCACACAAATGGGATCATCACTCTTCGCATGCATACAATAGAAACTTTCATTAAGTGGCAAGAGATCCAATTGAAAATATAGTGTTCTCATTATATAGATGTTTGCATTTTAATACAAAAGCACTATAAGGGGATCCTCGCTTTTCTTACAACCATTACACTAGAATTTTGTTTGATTATAACACATAGATATTCATCAAGGAAGACAATGTGAGTTCATACAAAACAATTTCTCGTCGATAATACAAATGGAAGCAACGCATAATGTAAATATGATCAATAACTTCTACCACAAATATGGTTGTCACTTGTCCAAGGACAAGGAGGGTATGGGTTTAATTTTAGGTGGTATGTTGCAAAAATATTCGTGATCATGTTGAAGCACAAAAGTTTATGGAAAAGGATATGAGTTAATTACCATGCTTCAACTAGTAAAATTATCATGCAAAACAATTCTTAATATATTGAAGCAACCGGTTTCCCAAACAATAAATACTAGTGCACATTTTGAGGAACACCGCACGAAGAAACTCTCTCAAATTCAACAAACCAAAATATGAGATACAAAAACTCATTTAAGCAAGTATGGAACTTGTTTGAGCTAATCATGCCACATAGTAACAAGATAATTTAGAATATCAATTCTAAGTGGCATTACCTCACATGTTCACATTTTCTAGGATTGTAATATGCACATAGCTTATTACTCCCCCATAATGTGATAATCCATTTCTTTTCAACAAGAGGCAAGTGAAATCAAATAAGAGATAATTAATGAACATTGTGAAATTCGAATTTCTCATGAAATGAAATACCACATGGAGACTATATAATCTTGTCACGTTAATAATAAGTGATATACCTCATGTACACATATTTTAGTATTGTGAGGTGGCAAGCACACCACTCCCCCCAAAATGAGATAGTTCATTAATCTCTCAAAAGAGGCAACTTAAATTAATCATAAATTGCAATAAAGGCTCAACACAAAACAAACAAGTACATGGAGTGCAAACCAACAAACACATACTAGATTACTCAAGATAGGTAATTAGTAAGCACACCATATACAAACACATGCTAGACACACAACTAACACATGCAAGGGGCAAGCAACTTTTAATGTATATAATTTAAATACAAGTTACCGCAAGGAGACACATTGGATAGGAGATAGATATATGATACAAATGACTTGGCTTGAGTAAATATAATTGATGAAGATCCCTTAATTCTTCATAAGATAGCCAAGTCTCCAATGCCCTCCAACAACACCTATTGATCAAGTTTTAGCTTGTTGGTCCCCAACCAAGTTGGGTCCTAAGAGGTTAGTCACAATAGGCTTGGCAACCCAAATGGTTCGTTTCTTGACACCACTTTGAGTGCCAACATATTTGGCAAACACATTGCCAACCTTATCCTTCCGAAGGGAATAAACATCACAAATAATGATAGGGTTGGATAAGGTACCATTAGTGCATGAGGAAGCAAGGTGGCCCTTTTCACGGCATAAGTAACAACATCGGCTTCCCCTTTCTTCTTAGTTGATTTCTCAACTTGAGGAGTTATAACTTGATTCTTCTTGGGAAGAAGCCTTTCTTCATCTTGAGGTTGAGCATGATATTGAACTTGGGCCGCTTCCCTTGTTGCTTGTCACTAAGAGGCTTCTTCTTTAATGGGCAAGACCTAACATGGTGCCCTTCAACATTGCACTTGAAGCAAACAATCTTGGACGAATTGTTGACTTGTTCTTGGCTCTTGTTCTTGTTGATTATATGATTCTTCTTTATATTGGACTTCTTGTTATTATTGGAGTTGAATCCAAGTCCACTCTTGTCATTGGGTAATCTTTGTACACTCAACATGTTGTCAAGTGTGGACTTCCCATGACGCTTTTCCAAGTCTTTCTTCAAAGAAGCGACTTGGACCTTGAGCTCTTTTATTTCCTCTACATGGTTAGTAGCAACACAAGTAATAGAGGAAGTAGATGATTCATTGTTAGAGCAACAAGGCATGGAAAGCAATTCATCACAAGATGTAGTGATATTATGAGTGAATGAATTAATAGGACTAGCACGAGGCAAAATAGAATTTTGAGTAGAGTTTGTGCTAATGTACACATGAGGCTCACAAGATATCACATTGGTAGTAATAGCCTCATGAGCTAACTTTAGCTTATCATGTGAGACTAAAAGATCCTCATGAGAGCCTAAGAGATTTTCATGACTTTCTTCCAATTTCCCATAATTGCTAGTTAGCAACTCAAGTTGAGACCTTAGCTCAACATTCTCCTTCAATGTAGATGCTTCACGAGAAATAGAGTTAGTAGCACAAGCATCATAATTAATAGAAATAGGAGAAGGCAAATTGGCAAGTCCTTTTGAATATGAAGCTTTAAGTTGAGTATGTTCGACTTTTAGCTCATCATTTTTAGTTTTAAGACAATTAACCACCTCA
Source organism: Alopecurus myosuroides (assembly GCA_028641055.1). Lineage (NCBI taxonomy): Eukaryota > Viridiplantae > Streptophyta > Magnoliopsida > Poales > Poaceae > Alopecurus > Alopecurus myosuroides. The sequence continues at coordinate 191,810 of JAPCYS010001905.1, read as the reverse complement.
AGATTTCTATTATGAGAGTCCTTTAATTTTGATAACTCTAGAGTAAAAGTCTCTTCAAGAGATTCATTGATAGTTTGTTCTTCTACAAGAGCTTCCTCTAGTTTTGCAATTTCATTGGAATAATCACGCTCGCGGCTATAACATGCATCAATGCATGCTTCCAAATACTTAATGGTGATATTGCGCCTATCAAATGCTCTAATGATTTCTAGGAAATTGGCACAAGCATCTTTATCCTCATAAAGGATATTGTGAATCATTTTACCTTTCTCCATTAACGAATCATTGTCATTATCATCGTCATCATCATCATCATCATCCTCATCACCATCATAATCATCATCATCATCACTAGATACATTGGTGTTCAAAGTAGGAGCTACCTTTGAACCTTTAGCCATAAGGAAAAAGTGAGATATGGTAGATGATGATGAACCATTACTTGAAGCGCCACTTAAATCCACATCTTGTTCCATGGAATGTTGAGTTTCTTCTACATGGTTAGTAACACAAGTACTAGAGGAAATACAACCATTTTTACTATGGAAACAAGATGTATCAAGCATATCATTATAAGATTTAGTCAAGGAATTTTTACATGATATGCATGAACTATCAACGCAAGCATGTAAATCATTTTGGGTGCTAGGTGTGTTTAAGTCCATAGACAAAGTATTGCAATAAGATAGAGATGAAGAATCGTCAACAATAAGCATACTATCAAGATTGCAATTTTTGTCACTACTCACCATATCATTATGTTGTGCCTTGACACATTTTGGTGAGGTAGAAGAAGTTGAGAACTCATCACGCCCGGAGGTGGAGGGAGTATAATCATCACCACAACTTTTGGACACATCATATTTATCTTGAAGCTTGGTCCAAATATCATGAGCTTTCCAAGATGGCCTAATTGACTCAAGAACTACAATACTCAAATATTTGAAAAACACATTAGTAGCTTGAGTATTGAGATATAAGTTTTTCTCATCCTCTAAAGAGCAATCAATACCCGTTGGAGTAGAAAAACCCATATCTACAATTTTCTCTATATTTGGACCCATGTCCTTAAAAATATTAAGCATACTAATTTTCCAAGTATTATAATTTGTGCCATCGAATATAAAAGTGTCATTATGCACTAATCCCCTAGCCGACATCTTTACTCTCTAGGTTGTGAAACCCTATGAAGAGAGACCCGGCTCTGATACCAATTGAAAGGACACGGATGTCGCCTAGAGGGGGGGGGGTGAATAGGCGTTTAAAAATAATTACGGTTAAGGCTTGAATAAATGCGGAATAAAACTAGCGTTTAATTTATCAAGCCAAAACCTAAACAAACTAGGTTCACCTATGTGCACCAACAACTTATGCTAAACAATTCAAGCAACTATGTGATAGCAAGATATATTACTTCAAGCTCGATGGCTATCACAAAGTAAATTGCATAAGTAAAGAGATCGGGTATAGAAATAACCGAGAGAAGAGGAGACGATGATTTATCCCGAAGTTCACTTCCCAATGGAAGCTAATCTCCGTTGGAGAGGTGTGGAGTCACAATGACTCCAAGCGCCCAATGGCTCACCTTATTCTCCTCGTGCCTCCACCAATGCGGAGTGCCACGGTCCACTATGAGACCTTTGAGGGCGGTCACCGATCCCGTACAAGGTTGGGGCAATCTCCACAACTCAATTGGAGGCTCCCAACAATATCCCGCGAGCCACCAAAACTCCGAGATAGCAACAAGGTCCGGAGCTACCAAAACTCCGAGACAACAACAACCGTCTAGGGCACTCCAAGTACCCAAGAGGACAAGCTCAAGGGCACTCCAAGAACCCAAGAGTAACAAGCTTCTCAACCTTTCACTCGAACGAATCCTCGTAGAGAACTCAAACCGATGCAACCTATGCAATGGCAAGAACACAAGAAGTGCTCAAATCCTTCACTCTCAAATCCCACCAAAGCAACAAATGCTATGGGGGGAGAAGAGAGGAAGAACAATGAAGAACTCAACAAATGAATCCACAAGATCTAGATCCAAAGACTTTCCCCTCACTAAGAGGAGAGATGGATTGGTGGGATAATAGATCTAGATCTCCTCTCTCTTTTCCCACTAATTGGAGGCAAGAATCATGGAGGAATAGAGAGAGAGCAAGCTCCAAAAAGGTCAACAATGGTGGGGGAAAACTTGCTAAAAAGGTAGGGAACCAATGGGGAAGAAGGCCCCTTTTATAGGCCCCCAAAAACAGCCCGTTGGGGCATTCTGCCCCACCCCGGCCTCCCGGGCCGGCCAGGCCGGCCTCCAGGCCGGACGGTTCGGGTAGGGGTCCGGCCTGGGGAGCCCACCCCGGCCTGGGGCCGGCCTACCAGTTTTCAGAAAATGTCCTTCACTAAAAACGCGATATCTTTTGCATCCGGACTCCGTTTTCGATGATCTTGGGCTCGTTGAAATCGTAAGAACGAGCACTACAAGATTATGCAAAGAAACATCATAGTCCATAATTGGATGATAAAACCAAATGATGAAAGTTATTACCTCTCTATAAAGGAACAATCGGTAAAACCTCCAATATCAAAAACGCAATAAGTTTTTCATGCGAAACCCGTTTTTGATGAACTTGAGCTTGTATTGAAGCACATGACAAGATCAAAAACCACACATGGAGAAAACACAAATAAGAACCAAGAAATGTTATGCCAAGTATGCAAAGGTTTGAGCTCTCTCCGAGTGATGCGATCAAGTTGCTAATATGAGAGCCCCTCTTGATAGTACGGTTATCTATCCTATAATCCGGTCTCCCTCCTAATGCTATGAGACCGGTAAAATAGAAAACCTATCAAGATCATACCTTTGCCTTGAGCATTCCACTTGAGCTAGAATATGACGATCTCGACCTCCTCAAGATGGAACACCTTTCTTGATTTCTTTTTGCTTGGTGAAGACACAAAGATGCTCCCCCATATGCAACTATGGGAGAGACTCTTTTAAGTATATCTTTACTTTAACATTATCTCCAAAAGAGTGGCAAGCTTCAAGAATGTGATCTCTTCGATATGCTCCCCTTGAACTTGCACTTCTCAAACTTGATGACGACCACAACTTGGCGTCATACACCATGGACTATATGAAATCTTCCTTTTGATGAAAGCACATGGAAAGGTACCTAACCCCACATAGATATACCACACAAACATATAATGGGTTAGAACACAAAGCTATATGAACAATTACTTACGATACCATGATACCACATGGTACATCTTCTTGCTTTGTGAGTTGATCAATATTAACCATCGCTTAACACTTTGCCTTGATCAACCTTTTATCTTTTCTTCTCTCTTCATAATAATGATCTTGAAGGTAAAGATGAATGTTCACACAATATTCTTCTTCAAGACATACTTGATAAACCTTTTATCTTTTGTTATCTCTTCATAATAATGATGTCTTGAAGGTAAACATGAATGTTCACACAATATTCTTCTTCAAGACATACTTGAAATATGCTCAACTCTCTCATGACCAAACTTGGGATATTCACATGAATAGCACCTTGGTCACCACTTGATTATCTTGAATCCAACACATGGACATCAAGCATTGCCTATGGACAAACTCTACAAGTATAGCTCAATGCAACCATTAGTCCATAGTGATTGTCATCAATTACCAAAACCACACATGGGGGAACCATGCTCTTTCACATGCTAGGTAACTCTTCAGGAAACACATCAGGGAATTCACTGACTAAGGGTAAATCATGAATTTCAGGAGGATAGTCAGCTTGCATTGAGTATAGTTGTGACTCAGGTGAAAGTTGATGGCACGCTGATGGGGCTAGATCTGCGCACGTCCAACACTTCACACTAGCACCAGAAGGATCTGTCAAGATGATGGACTTGTCTGCGCAGTCAATTACATCTCCAAACCTCTTGAGCCAATCCATGCCTAGAATGACATCAATGTCAGCTAACTTTAGGGCAAAGAAGGTGGTAGGGAACAACTGATACCCTATATCGACTATGAGCTCTGGGGTAACCATCGTGGTTCGCCAGTTAAACCCTGGGGACTGAACCACCAAAGACTTGGACATCTTTTGGAAAGGTATCCCATGCATTTCAGCGAACTTTTCTGACATGAACGTATGTAATGCTCCGGAGTCGAACAACGCTGTAGCCAAAATGGACTTAACTCGAATTGTACTCCAAAGAACACTTGGATCATCTTGATCCTTCTCAAATGTAACGTGTGTTAAACGAGCATGTCTAGCATCAGTGGACTTCACGTTTTTCTTGGGCGGAGGAACTCCACAACCAATTTTCTTCTGAAGACACCCTCTGGAAAGATGACCCGGCTGACCACACTTGAAACACGCAGAAACATGTGGTTTAGCAAGTGATGGAGGCGGACGAGGAACATATCCCGCAAAATTGGGTGCAAATGGGGCTCTAGGAATAGCACTGTATGGTATAAACACACAACGATTCTTCGAACTAGAGGAGGATGCACGAGAGTCATCAGCATCCTGTTTTACAGCAGTCTCCATCTCCTTTCTGCCATATTCAAGGGTAATAGCCTGATTGTACAACTCCTGGAAACTCCAAAATTTAAAAGGAAGCAACTCATAATGGAGGGTTGGGTTTAGACCCTTCCGAAACAGTTCATGCTTGTCCTCATCATTTCTTATATCACGAGGAGCATAGCGGGCCAAACGGGTGAATTCACGCCCATAAGGTTCAACGTCCATCTTGACCTGAGTGAGATCAAGGAATTCCTTCCTTTTGATGTCCATAAATGCCTTTGGAATATAAGCGTCACATAACGCAATGCGGAACTCTGCCCAAGTGATCTCATGTCCTGGCGCCTGCAACGCGAAGGAACCTTCCCACCAAGCACCAGCAACAACTTCGATCTTGTAGGTGGCGAAGTTCACACGGTCATTATCTTGGACATGGAGAGCAACAAACTTGCGCTTGATTGTACGGAGCCAGTCATCAGCATCCAGAGGCTCCTTGGAATCAGCAAAGGTAGGAGGGTGAGCTTTAAGGAAATTCCCAAGTGTAACACCTTCAACGCGACATTCAGTATTCTGCGCCACACGATCAAGAAGATGTTCATTTCTCAGGCGATTGGTCTCGATGTTCTGCAGAACCTGCGCCATTGTGGGAGAAGGCGGAACTTCTGCCTCAGGAGGTTTACATCCACAATGGATACGAGTACCACCGGACATCCTGAGTAAAAAGAAGAGGAACCATGAACAACACATTCATGACAAGAGAAAACAATGGAATGGTACATGATAGTTCAACGGAGGCAAGCTACATGACATTATGTGGAAGAAACAAGCCACATCGCCTAAGTAGAACAACCAGGGAATTACACATAGATGCAACCCAGGCCATGGAATTGATGGATCAGATGACATGAGTTAGACAAAACTTTAGAGGTTAGCAACCTGACACGAAGTACTAGGAAAATAGCCAACGAGTTTGATCCTAGTTTTGAAGGTAAGAGATGAAAGGAACACCGTTTTAAATAAATTGAGGTAAGAATACTGAGAGTTGGAGTGATACCACATAAGGAGTAAAAGGAATTGCTAAGGAGGTTTTCACAATTCATTTGCAAGTTCAAACTAGTTTTCACAAACACTAGACTTACCAATAGCAAGGGGTTTCCTGCAGGCAGTCCTACTATGATACCATGAATTGTCACGACCCCGGACCCAGAGTTATACATATTGTTATGCGCTCCTAGTCATGGACCCACAAGGACTTCATGGTTACCAGCCCCGAACACAACAAACAACGCCAGGTAGACCGGATTCATCGGCATGCAGGACGGATAACATCGGTACTACAACTCCTTGTGTCCATGCTAGTCATAACCAACTATGCATCTCAAGGCGTCCACGAGTCATATGAAACTGAAGGAATGGGACCAAAGCTATACAGAGATGCTAAGTCTCCAGGAAGTGCAACAACAATCGAGGGTTACCGGGGTTACCAAGCCCAGGCCGAATCACATCGGTAGGCGTGCTCGGAAATGGATCATCGGCTCCACAACCCCTCGACCGTGACAACTACGCAGGCATAACCAACACTATATAACGATGAGTTCGAAACCAACAACCGATCAAAGCAACACTCTAGATATGAAAGCTGTATTAACCGAGTATAAATTTACAAACAGAGGTCACATGACCCAACATTACATCAGACAGTGAAAGGAAAAAATATGATGCTAATCAATAAGAACCAAAAGGCCTAAGAGGCCATAACATAAGGCGACGTCCCAACCCATAGATTCCAGGCTGCTACCTGGGAACCCCAAACTACTCGTCGATGTCCACGTTGAAACCACCGCTAGAGTGAGATCTTCACTTGAACCAAATTTAAGCAAACCTGAGTACAAGAGGTACTCAACAAGACTTAGTTAACCTGTTATATATCTGCTGTTTCAGAAAAGGGTTTTATGAAGGTTAATTTGCGTAAAGCAATATTTGTTTTCCAAATTAAGGAAGAATAACACGTCTCATGGATTATTTTCAAAACATATGAGAAAACTCAACTACTGTAGTCATCATCTCTTCATTCTACCAATATCATTTCCCAGCACCTCACATGCTACAAGGGTCACCCCTCTCGGCATCTCCGAGGAGGCACCCTTCATTCTTTGTCAACATCTTTTACGCCACATTCAAGTTATCTATGGTCCAGTACTTTCACCAAGTCGCCCTTAACCGCGGACACGGCTTCTCGAAAAGATTTATCCGTGCAGGGGGTACACTTTACCCACATGTACCAACCGACTCTTAGTGCCAACGTTTTAGCACTATACCGGGAAGTGCCGGCAGAGGGTGGTTCGGCCACGACCTTTACCTTGCACAACCTTATCCATGCGTCAACCCAAGACATGGCCACCCCATCAACAGGGAGTTGGCCATCCTCCTGACGGCACCTGTCTCTGTGAGGCGGGTAAAATCCGTGTACGTCCATCACTTGACCCTGGTCACGCCCTAGGCGGAGCATTTTTCCAAAACTATTAAAAAGTTTTATTTGCGTTGCCGAATGGAATCTCAAACTACGTGACTCATGGACAAAGCCGAACAAGTTAGTTGGTCGGCGAGGCTCATGGCCATCACGCATGGTTGTATGCTCAGTCTTGGCTTCTGCGCCCGACCTTACTTCTAGGGTTGGCAAACACAAGACAAATAACCACTTCCCAAGTGGCCTCCCGTCCAATACTTAGTCAAGTTAACCACACGAACCTCATCTTCCCACGTCATCATATCATACTAGGTTCTCACAGCTCTGAATCATCAACCGGATGGAGCAGAATTAAACAAACATGTATGAATAAACATAGCATATATAAGGCTCTGGCGGTGCACACAAGCAACCCATGTGGCAGTTAGGAGTAGTGGAGCAGGACCTTGAGGCAATGCATCATATATAGGAGGACTCTACCTACCGACACAATCCTTGGAACCGAATGTAATGTACGAGAGAAGAAACCACTTTGGAAATCATACATGAGCAGATAATAGGTTATGCTTTCCTTGCTTATAAGAAAACCAGAAAATAGATCTTCTGAGATAAGTGCTTGACTTGTCGGTTAAGATCAAGTATTCGTCAATGGAGTTGTCGATCTTCACTTCGGAGTCGCGTTCTACCGATAAGAAACAACACCGGAAAGAAAGAGAACATTCAACACATAGCACAATTCAATGCACAATACGTATGCATGAGTAAATTGGTGCACTTATATAAAGTCCTAAACAGTTATAAGAGGTTACTAGGGCTCGCATAGCAAGTATGCATTTTTAGTGAGATTAACCCCGAAATGGACCTAAGAGGGCACTTCGGTCAATTCTAAAAGTGTGTTAGAATTTTATTGCTCAAATTAATTTGAAAACATCATAAATGGGTTGCATTTATCATTTTGAGCATTTTTATATATTACACTTAATTTTCTAAATTTATTGAATAAAAACTTATTTTCTCTATTTTTAAATGAATTAAACAATTCAAAATAACATTTATTTATGAAGTTTCTCAAACATGTGTGGAAGTGACATATGTGGGTTAGAAATAATCTTCCGAACCTTTTGGTTATTTTTCCATAATTTTTGGACTTACAGAATAAAGGTTATTTAATTTATAAAATTAAATCATTTCTGGAATTATTTAAACAGTGGGGCCCACCTGTCAGCATTTTCTTTTATTAAACATTTTATTTAAAAATATATGACACGTGGGGCCAGGTGACGTCACGCTGACGTCATCATGACGTCAGCGGATGGCCGGCTGAGCACGGCCGTGGACGCCGGCGACGATTCCGGCCACGGAATCGAGCGCCCTCGGGCTCGTTCGAAATCCCCGGGCATGGGCGACCTCAAGGTGGTGGCGCCTCCCGGTTTGGGTCACCGGCGGTGAGCCGGCGAGCAGGGATGTAACATCTCAAGTATGAAAAATAGCCATTAGAATGTTTTGCTCTCTGTTATTTTATGTTTTGCATCATGATATCATGTTCATTGCATTTGTTTTGCTTGTTTTCCATTTGTTTTCCTCTGTTTTTCTTTGTTTTCCTTTGTTTTCTATTTGAATTTTAAATCAAATTTCAAACCTTTTGTTTCATACTTGTGATGTTACAATTTCCAAAATGATATTTCAAATCAAAACAATCATTTGTTTCCATAAAAGTTGTGATTCCAAAACTGTTGATTTGTTTCTAATCAATAATTCATCTAATACCAAAAACATTTGAAATTCCAAACCAACATCCAAATAATTGTTCATACTTGTTATGTTACATTTTCCAAATAAAAGGTTCAATTAAAACAGCTAGTGTTTCTATTTAAATAGAACTATTAACTTGTTATTTTATTTAATAACTCATGTAACTCAAATTCCATTCAAAATTCAAATCACATTTTTGCAAACAGCAACCAATTGAAATTTATGAAAACTACAAACAATTCTAATCAATTTGTTTCAAATAAAATTGAGGGTTCAAACTAATTGAAATGGTTCTTTTTAATTTTCACTTAATAATCAAAATTCATTCAAATTCACTCCAAGTTCAAACAGCAACATAATTTAATTATTTTTGGAAATCAAAACTTGCAAGTTGTTGCTGTTACATATTTAAACAATACCAAAAATTTTCTAATTTTTTCTAAGCCAAAACCCTAGCCTTTTCTTCTCTATTTCAATTCAGCAAAAAAATAAATAATAACATAAGAGAAAAAAAATAAAAGAAACGCACCAGCAGAGGGGCAGTGGGCTGCGCCCACCAGCCCACCTTTTCCCCCAGCCCGATACCCCTCGGGGTCATCTTCTTCCCTGTACGGCGTCATCTCCCACCTCCACGTCGACGACAGTATCGCAGGGACGGTCCCGAGCTCTCCCCCTCCCCCTTATAGCGACCCCAAACCCTAGGGTTTCCCCTCTACCTCTCTCTCCCTCCTTCTCCCTCTCCCCCGCCGTTCTCTCCCTTCTCCCTCTCTTTTCTCTCTGCTCTCCCTCTGTATCTCTGAAGCTCTCTGAACACCTCCTCACCGAAACCCTCTGTTCCCTCCGGCGATCATCGGAGCCAGAGCCCTCCTCCGGCCATGGCGAGGGCGGGAATGGAACCCCCCCACGGCCCTCTTCCTCCTCCACCCCTCGGCGAGGGCCGGGAGGGCTCGGAGCACCGCCGCCATCCTCCCCTTCGCCACCGTCGCCCTCTGCTCCGCCACCGCTGCCCCGACGTACGCCTGCCTCTCCTCTACCCCGCGAGGTGATCTCCCCCTCCCATCGCCTCTCCCCCTCGTCCCTCCTCCCTCTCACAGCACCCGCACGGCGGACATCACCCCACCGCGCCCCTCCGGCGAGCCGCGAGCCGCCACCCGTCGTCGTTTTCCTTCAGCCACGACCCTCTGTCGAGGTTCAGAAACCCAACTGCACCCAAAGTTCAGCAACTATTAACTGAAGGTTATTCCCCCCACTGCCCCCTTCCTATCACAACACAGATCTACCGCACTGGTTAGCACCCCAAACACACAGCAGGGGCTCTCGGGTTCGAGTCCCCCCTCCCTCAAATAAAACCAACTTTTTATTTCCATTTGTTTTGGTACAGAAACTTCACAGGAATCACAACCCAGTCCCTACTAATTCTTTCTAGATCCCTGCTAATATTTTCTAAGTCCCTAAATATTGTTTAATTGGCAGAATAACACCTAAATTTGGAAATTGCATAACTAATTCATCTTAACTCCAAATTCAACTTTTTAAATATGTTTTCTATACCAAATTGAATTGTCTACCTAAATATAAAATTTGTTTACTGTTTTGAATATTTTAAATTGGTGCAATATTTGAATTCTTGTTTAATTCACTTAATTTTGCAAAATTCATAACTTGGGCATGAAAATTCCAAATTCAACAAACTAAATATGTTTTCCATTCAATTTTTCATGTACTTTGCAAATATCAACTTTGTTTTCTGTTTTGAATAATTTAAATTGCTGAAAACAACTGTTTCTTAATTGATGCATTTAAAATTGCCAAATTAATAACTTGCTCATTTTAAATCCAATTTCAACAAATAAAATATGTTTTCCATGCTAAATTAAACCCTCTTTCCAAATATAAAATTTGTTTCATGTTTTGAATAATTAAAATTGGTTAAATAATTTAAACCTTGTTTAAATCATTTAAAATTGTTAAATTCATAACTTGGTCCAATTAATTTCTTTTGGGACATATAAAATATGTTTTCCAACCCTAAAAGTATAAACTTTTCAAATATGAACTTCATAATGTTTTGCACAAATAAAAATTCAAATAAGTTCATGTTTGAATTAAATTCATTTAATTCTTGCTTAAACTTGTTTAATTCATAAATAATTTATTTGAAATCCATTTTCAACAAGTGAAACATGTAATCCACCTAAAATGTTGTGATCTTTTCAAATAAGAACTTTGTATCTATTTTGAACAATTAAACTTGATGAAAACAACAAATGCTTGTGTAACACCTTTAAGAAACCAAAATTTCATAACTTAATAAATAAAATTCCAAAACTTGGTAAACCTTATTTCAAATTGCTTCTATTGTTGTTTTCTTTCTGTTTTCCTCATCCATGCATCATGCTAATTCACTTCCACATGATGATTAGTTGTAGAACAATTAATTCAACCATAATTTATGGGCTTTTCATATGCAACTCCAGTTGCATGTGGGTCCATTTAATCATGTTATATTACCATGTCAAATAGTTTATTTCTATGCATCAATTAAATGGTCATGCATCATCCCATGTTTGTGCACTATGCCATGATATTGATTGTTTGTTCTCTGCGTTGTTTGTTTGCTTCTTCTCGGATAAACGACGACGTTGAGACCGACGATACTTACGACACCCCTTCTAAGGATCTAGCTCAATACCAGGCTGCTGAGTTTGCAGGCAAGTATTCACTCACATGAACCACTGTGTCCTTTTCAACATTGGATACCGATACTTTCCGTTGTCTATTCTGCTAGCCCTATGAATCGTTGCTTCTGTTCGAACCTATCACATGTTATCATGTATCCCGATATAGCCTCACCTCCATACCTATCACCCCGTTGTTTGAGCCCCTGTCTTACTAGCATGCTTAGGGTTGTTTTGCTCGAGTCTGTTACCCGTTACTTTCTGTTACTATATTTCTATTATGTTCTGGGGCTCGATGTTAAACAACAACCTGTTAATTTTGAGGTAATAATAATTTGCTGATAAGGCACCGGGAGGAGGCACGGCGTGGTTTTGAGGCCTGCTAGTGTCGACCCTAATAGGAAAAGGGTCTTGTCTACTGATCCATGATGAGCGCACTAACCGCATGTGGGAAGCGTGTATGGGCGCCCCCCTCAATTTGATTCGATTCGCATCTCGTCCAAATCGCCACACTTAGTTCGGGCTTTCCATTTGATGCATGCATGTGCAGGTGCGAACCCTTGGCGCCAGGGTGGAACTTTTGTAGTCGGCATTTAGGGCGGCGTGGTCTTAGAGTGCTATGAGGGTCCCCTTTTCTTCGTGGGGCTCGATTAGCCGCGCACGCACAGCATGTGGTTCTTTGGGCTTGATGCGAAGAAGAGTTGAGTTGTGTTGAGTGCCCCGCCTGGTGGAAAGGCCATTCCATCTGGCGGGTTATTCTTACGTGTACGGCCAAATTGGTGCACCCCTGCAGGGATAAATCTTCTCGAGAAGCCGTGTTTTCCGCGGTTATGGATGACTTGGTGAAAGTACTGGCTAACAAGTACTCAGAACAACTTACACCTAACTAATGATAACTTGACTAGTAATAGTCTTATTGACACAATAACTTGAACCATCATTAATCCAACTGTGTGAGTTATCCTCGGATTGCTTCTTCGGATAAGGGGCGAGATCCAGGATGGGTTTGTTTGGAGGTAGTTGTTAGTTGGTTACGATACACTATCTTATCCCTTTTCTGATAGCCGGAAGTTATAGCAACTCTGTAGTTGGTTAGAGCAGCCCGCTGCCGCATCTTTTGTATCACCCCTTTCTTCCGTTGAACCCAAAGCATCTGTGCTTGGTGTTGACGGGTTACACTTTGGTGAACTGTGAGTCTTGCTTGCCAGTACGTTTATGTACTGACCCCTTTGGGGCTGTGGTTTCCGCAGACTACGTTTCCGAGGATCACCATGGTGGCTACTACGTGGAGTTTGACGAGACTGCTGACGAGTAGATAGCGGACCCGAGCAGGATCCGAGACTTCATGGATGGGCTCCGTCTTTTCGTTTCCGGCCTCTTAGGCCTATTTGGTTCTTGTCTGTACTCAGACATATTGAATGCTTCCGCTGTGATGTAATGATGAATTGTTGGGACATGTGTCCTCTGGATGATTGTATTTGCTATCTCTGCTCTAATGAGAGCTATTTGCAACTTATTTCAATCTTTTGTGTCTTAGAGATCTGTTGTGATATCACTTGTTCCGATGCCGTTGACGTACCATGTGTGTATGTTTTGAAGTACGTCAATGGAAGTATCTGGATTTCTATGGGATGGTTTGCGCAGACGATGAGTAGTAAGATAATGGTTGTCACACGTTTACGTGTTGGCCTGCTCATATTGAGATGCGGGTGCCGGTATGCCCCGTAAGCCATTTATCTACTGTTTAACGGACTGTGAGTATCCCCTAGAAGTCCGGGTGCGACAAATGGTATCAGAGCCTGTCTACCTGTAGGATCCCTTTTTACTGGTCGCAGTTGAGTCTAGAAACTATTTTGTAGCTATATAGGAAAAATGAAACGTGAGAGTAGGAATTCTGTTCTTTTTCTTCTTTCCCCACCCACCCTCCCTTTTCTGGTAAGGAAGTGCAACGTTGTTTTCCCTTCTCATCTAAACTTTCAAGTTAGGATTTCACGTATCCTGGTTTCTCTGGGATAGTTATATCTACTAGACCATAGGAATGGAGGTGGTTGTGACATGACTTATCATGTTGCCTACTCATGATTGAGAACGGAGTCGTGTAAGCCCCGGAAGCAAATCCTCTATTCCTTAAGCAGTAGATATTGATCCTTTAGAAGCCCGGATGGGTTTTTCCGTAGTACCTCAGGAGTGTTTTGATCTCGTGCTTTCCCCCGATGTTGATATCCTGTTCTTCTCAACATCCTTTTCGTCCGTTCAAACCTTGTTGTTGCTTCCCAATTCAGTTATTCTACCGGCGTCTAATCAATAACTCTGTTCCACCCTTCTGGCCAGATAGTCTATTCTCCAAATGAATCAAGTTCTATCCAGCTATACACCCTCGATACAAAACCTCTCCATTTACTTGAAAATGTTCTGGTGGTTTGCAAATTCCCTGACGTCTATCCAAGGTGCACGATGTGTTTCACGTGTCACAGCTCAAGAGGATCTTCGCAAGAAGTATCCGGACCTTTTCTTTTCTCAGTAGGAATCTCGGGGCGCGATTCCTTCAAGGGGCGGCGTTTTGTAACATCCCAAGTATGAAAAATAGCCATTAGAATGTTTTGCTCTCTGTTATTTTATGTTTTGCATCATGACATCATGTTCATTGCATTTGTTTTGCTTGTTTTCCATTTGTTTTCCTCTGTTTTTCTTTGTTTTCCTTTGTTTTCTATTTGAATTTCAAATCAAATTTCAAACCTTTTGTTTCATACTTGTGATGTTACAATTTCCAAAATGATATTTCAAATCAAAACAATCATTTGTTTCCATAAAAGTTGTGATTCCAAAACTGTTGATTTGTTTCTAATCAATAATTCATCTAATACCAAAAACATTTGAAATTCCAAACCAACATCCAAATAATTGTTCATACTTGTTATGTTACATTTTCCAAATAAAAGGTTCAATTAAAACAGCTAGTGTTTCTATTTAAATAGAACTATTAACTTGTTATTTTATTTAATAACTCATGTAACTCAAATTCCATTCAAAATTCAAATCACATTTTTGCAAACAGCAACCAATTGAAATTTATGAAAACTACAAACAATTCTAATCAATTTGTTTCAAATAAAATTGAGGGTTCAAACTAATTGAAATGGTTCTTTTTAATTTTCACTTAATAATCAAAATTCATTCAAATTCACTCCAAGTTCAAACAGCAACATAATTTAATTATTTTTGGAAATCAAAACTTGCAAGTTGTTGCTGTTACATATTTAAACAATACCAAAAATTTTCTAAATTTTTCTAAGCCAAAACCCTAGCCTTTTCTTCTCTATTTCAATTCAGCAAAAAAATAAATAATAACATAAGAGAAAAAAAAATAAAAGAAACGCACCAGCAGAGGGGCAGTGGGCTGCGCCCACCAGCCCACCTTTTCCCCCAGCCCGATACCCCTCGGGGTCATCTTCTTCCCTGTACGGCGTCATCTCCCACCTCCACGTCGACGACAGTATCGCAGGGACGGTCCCGAGCTCTCCCCCTCCCCCTTATAGCGACCCCAAACCCTAGGGTTTCCCCTCTACCTCTCTCTCCCTCCTTCTCCCTCTCCCCCGCCGTTCTCTCCCTTCTCCCTCTCTTTTCTCTCTGCTCTCCCTCTGTATCTCTGAAGCTCTCTGAACACCTCCTCACCGAAACCCTCTGTTCCCTCCGGCGATCATCGGAGCCAGAGCCCTCCTCCGGCCATGGCGAGGGCGGGAATGGAACCCCCCCACGGCCCTCTTCCTCCTCCACCCCTCGGCGAGGGCCGGGAGGGCTTGGAGCGCCGCCGCCATCCTCCCCTTCGCCACCGTCGCCCTCTGCTCCGCCACCGCTGCCCCGACGTATGCCTGCCTCTCCTCTGCCCCGCGAGGTGATCTCCCCCTCCTATCGCCTCTCCCCCTCGTCCCTCCTCCCTCTCACAGCACCCGCACGGCGGACATCACCCCACCGCGCCCCTCCGGCGAGCCGCGAGCCGCCGCCCGTCGTCGTTTTCCTTCAGCCACGACCCTCTGTCGAGGTTCAGAAACCCAACTGCACCCAAAGTTCAGCAACTGTTAACTGAAGGTTATTCCCCCCACTGCCCCCTTCCTATCACAACACAGATCACTACCGCACTGGTTAGCACCCCAAACACACAGCAGGGGCTCTCGGGTTCGAGTCCCCCCTCCCTCAAATAAAACCAACTTTTTATTTCCATTTGTTTTGGTACAGAAACTTCACAGGAATCACAACCCAGTCCCTACTAATTCTTTCTAGATCCCTGCTAATATTTTCTAAGTCCCTAAATATTGTTTAATTGGCAGAATAACACCTAAATTTGGAAATTGCATAACTAATTCATCTTAACTCCAAATTCAACTTTTTAAATATGTTTTCTATACCAAATTGAATTGTCTACCCAAATATAAAATTTGTTTACTGTTTTGAATATTTTAAATTGGTGCAATATTTGAATTCTTGTTTAATTCACTTAATTTTGCAAAATTCATAACTTGGGCATGCAAATTCCAAATTCAACAAACTAAATATGTTTTCCATTCAATTTTTCATGTACTTTGCAAATATCAACTTTGTTTGCTGTTTTGAATAATTTAAATTGCTGAAAACAACTGTTTCTTAATTAATGCATTTAAAATTGCCAAATTAATAACTTGCTCATTTTAAATCCAATTTCAACAAATAAAATATGTTTTCCATGCTAAATTAAACCCTCTTTCCAAATATAAAATTTGTTTCATGTTTTGAATAATTAAAATTGGTTAAATAATTTAAACCTTGTTTAAATCATTTAAAATTGTTAAATTCATAACTTGGTCCAATTAATTTCTTTTGGGACATATAAAATATGTTTTCCAACCCTAAAAGTATAAACTTTTCAAATATGAACTTCATATAATGTTTTGCACAAATAAAAATTCAAATAAGTTCATGTTTGAATTAAATTCATTTAATTCTTGCTTAAACTTGTTTAATTCATAAATAATTTATTTGAAATCCATTTTCAACAAGTGAAACATGTAATCCACCTAAAATGTTGTGATCTTTTCAAATAAGAACTTTGTTATCTATTTTGAACAATTAAACTTTATGAAAACAACAAATGCTTGTGTAACACCTTTAAGAAACCAAAATTTCATAACTTAATAAATAAAATTCCAAAACTTGGTAAACCTTATTTCAAATTGCTTCTATTGTTGTTTTCTTTCTGTTTTCCTCATCCATGCATCATGCTAATTCACTTCCACATGATGATTAGTTGTAGAACAATTAATTCAACCATAATTTATGGGCTTTTCATATGCAACTCCAGTTGCATGTGGGTCCATTTAATCATGTTATATTACCATGTCAAATAGTTTATTTCTATGCATAAATTAAATGGTCATGCATCATCCCATGTTTGTGCACTATGCCATGATATTGATTGTTTGTTCTCTGCGTTGTTTGTTTGCTTCTTCTCGGATAAACGACGACGTTGAGACCGACGATACTTACGACACCCCTTCTAAGGATCTAGCTCAGTACCAGGCTGCTGAGTTTGCAGGCAAGTATTCACTCACATGAACCACTGTGTCCTTTTCAACATTGGATACCGATACTTTCCGTTGTCTATTCCGCTAGCCCTATGAATCGTTGCTTCTATTCGAACCTATCACATGTTATCCTGTATCTTGATATAGCCTCACCTCCATACCTATCACCCCGTTGTTTGAGCCCCTGTCTTACTAGCATGCTTAGGATTGTTTTGCTCGAGTCTGTTACCCGTTACTTTCTGTTACTATATTTCTATTATGTTCTGGGGCTCGATGTTAAACAACAACCTGTTAATTTTGAGGTAATAATAATTTGCTGATAAGGCACCGGCAGGAGGCACGGCGTGGTTTTGAGGCCTGCTAGTGTCGACCCTAATAGGAAAAGGGTCTTGTCTACTGATCCATGATGAGCGCACTAACCGCATGTGGGAAGCGTGTATGGGCACCCCCCTCAATTTGATTCGATTCGCATCTCGTCCAAATCGCCACACTTAGTTCGGGCTTTCCATTTGATGCATGCATGTGCAGGTGCGAACCCTTGGCGCCAGGGTGGAACTTTTGTAGTCGGCATTTAGGGCGGCGTGGTCTTAGAGTGCTATGAGGGTCCCCTTTTCTTCGTGGGGCTCGATTAGCCGCGCACGCACAGCATGTGGTTCTTTGGGCTTGATGCGAAGAAGAGTTGAGTTGTGTTGAGTGCCCCGCTTGGTGGAAAGGCCATTCCATCTGGCGGGTTATTCTTACGTGTACGGCCAAATTGGTGCACCCCTGCAGGGATAAATCTTCTCGAGAAGCCGTGTTTTCCGCGGTTATGGATGACTTGGTGAAAGTACTGGCTAACAAGTACTCAGAACAACTTACACCTAACTAATGATAACTTGACTAGTAATAGTCTTATTGACACAATAACTTGAACCATCATTAATCCAACTGTGTGAGTTATCCTCGGATTGCTTCTTCGGATAAGGGGCGAGATCCAGGATGGGTTTGTTTGGAGGTAGTTGTTAGTTGGTTACGATACGCTATCTTATCCCTTTTCTGATAGCCGGAAGTTATAGCAACTCTGTAGTTGGTTAGAGCAGCCCGCTGCCGCATCTTTTGTATCACCCCTTTCTTCCGTTGAACCCAAAGCATCTGTGCTTGGTGTTGACGGGTTACACTTTGGTGAACTGTGAGTCTTGCTTGCCAGTACGTTTATGTACTGACCCCTTTGGGGCTGTGGTTTCCGCAGACTACGTTTCCGAGGATCACCATGGTGGCTACTACGTGGAGTTTGACGAGACTGCTGACGAGTAGATAGCGGACCCGGGCAGGATCCGAGACTTCGTGGATGGGCTCCGTCTTTTCGTTTCCGGCCTCTTAGGCATATTTGGTTCTTGTCTGTACTCAGACATGTTGAATGCTTCCGCTGTGATGTAATGATGAATTGTTGGGACATGTGTCCTCTGGATGATTGTATTTGCTATCTCTGCTCTAATGAGAGCTATTTGCAACTTATTTCAATCTTTTGTGTCTTAGAGATATGTTGTGATATCACTTGTTCCAATGCCGTTGACGTACCATGTGTGTATGTTTTGAAGTACGTCAATGGAAGTATCTGGATTTCTATGGGATGGTTTGCGCAGACGATGAGTAGTAAGATAATGGTTGTCACACGTTTACGTGTTGGCCTGCTCATATTGAGATGTGGGTGCCGGTATGCCCCGTGAGCCATTTATCTACTGTTTAACGGACTGTGAGTATCCCCTAGAAGTCCGGGTGCGACAAGGGACGGCAGCGGCCACGGGCTCCGGCCGAAACGGCGTTTCCGACCATAGGAGCAAGCGGGGAGGGGACCGGAGGATGCAGGAGATCACCTTGGAGCTGATGGTATGCTCAGGGAGGCGAGATGGGGTCGGAGCCGGCCAGATTCGAGCTCGGCGACGGTGGCTGGAGTTGGAGAAGACCCGCCCGATTCGTTTGATTCCGACCGTCTCGGGAAGCGTCGTTCAGCAGGGAGGTAGAGGAAAGCACGACAAGCTCGGTGCTCTTGGTTTGCTCCGAGGCGGCCTCTAACGACATCAGCGAGGAAACTCCGGCGGGGCTAGTGTTTCGGGTTCGTCGGAAACAGAGAAGGAAAGAGGGAGAGAGGAGAGGCAACGTGCAAGAGCGAGAAGAGGGGGCACTGCGTCCTTCTGGGCGTCTTATGGTCCTGCATGGTCGAAGCAGGAGGTGGCGCGGCAGCCGCCGGCGACCTGCCTGCTTGCCTCGTGGCCAGGGAAGAGACAAAAAGGGAGTCTTCATAAAACCCCCTGGAAAAACTATATTTTGCAAAAAGGTCCTTCTCCTTCTAAAACAACAAGAAAAATTGAATATTTGAGGGCCTTTTTTAAAGGTTAAAATTGCACAAAAAATAATGTTTGGAAAGCTCTTCAAATTTGCCACATTTCCATCACTTGTTTTGTTAAATTTGAAAAACTTTTTAGAACAACTTTGTGAGTTGCCAAATTAAGTGATTTTTATATCATTTCATTGTTATATTCAAATGCAAAATTTTGACCAAAATTTTCATACATGTATGCCATGCACACAACACCGGTTTATTACAAAGTAGGGATGTTACAACGTCTCATCAAGATATAATTTCACTGATTTGATGTTCTTTTAAACCTTACATAAAGGTGCTTTCAACTAACAGTTTATATACAAATAAATAAACATTTAAGTTGGATAAGATTTTTTAAAACAATTCTCAATAGTTGTGTGACATGGTTTGTCGCGGGGATGGAGCATGTAGAGAAAATTTTCAAATTGTACATTTTCATTTTTTACTTTTTAAAAAAAATTCTAGATAAAATGTCACCCCTCTAATGGTTTACCCCCGTTTCAGTAGTGTCGCAACCCGATACAACATGGGAAATGTTTGGATTTGTTGAACCACACAAGTGGTTAAGAGTAGCGGAGGAGGATTTTTTTTTAATGTAATGCGAAATCAAGAAATTAATGCAAAAATCTAAACTTTTTTCGGTTTGGAACCGATTGTGGGCACTGTTTCACTAAAACACGCACATACAAAGCCTGTTTTAACATGCAACCACTCAAATTGTTTAGAAAATTCATGTGCATCCAAAAGTCAAGATAGTACGACCACCCTACCTTGCCCTAAGGGGAGCTCCGCCACCACCCTACCTGCCCTAAGGGGAGCTCCGCATATGGTTAAAACAATCACGTCATAGAGAGGTAACGAGCATCCTATCGAGTTTGCCCATGCTCAATGTCAACCTAAATATTATTTTATTTTATTATCCGAGTTATTCTTCTGCGAGAATGAGAACTGAGTGCTAGCTCAGTGGCAGAGGCAGCGAGTGCGCGCCCTGCACACCCGGGTTCGAGTCCCAGTGAGGACCGAATTAAAACGGGGTATTATCTAGCGCGGTAAATCGCTGCTGGAAAGTCTCATCTTCTTCCTAACAACGGACAGCCTAGGGAGGGATCCGTCCCCCTTTGGTCAACGTTTTTTATTCTTCTGCGAGAATTAATATGCATCTAAAAGAGTACTACTAGTATATTTTAAGTAACGAATATACAAGTATTTAGCTAGTTATTTGACGTCACAAAGTTACCATGATATTTGTTATTCCATGAGATCGACCATAACAATAACATAACAATCAATTGAAGCACCGTAGCAATTAACTATGGGCTATGGCACATGACATCTTCCATCATGTATGCAAAATGTCATTAGTAATACAAAAAGAAAAAATCCACGATCAGAGACTCAGAGCGCACATGATAACGCTTAGGCCTTCCGTAATGGGGGTATCTTAGCACGGGATCATAGACAAATTGCTTACGTGGCACGCTATTTAATGATGAAAGAGATTGTAGTTGTATCTTATGTAAGATACAACTCTTGCACGAGATCATAGACAAAAAAGATTGATAGGCCAATCACAAGCAACTATTAGGCCAAGATCATTAAATACTACTTGATTTAGATACAACATATAAGATAATGCATTAGGGTGGTCGTTTCTTAAAATTTTCTTCCACCTAGGATAGGGCGCTAAGATACAATGCATTACGGAAAGTCTTATGCAAAAGATAACTCTTATGCAAAAGAACCCACAAAACCCGAAGAAAATTCGAAGCGAGTCCACGCCGCCACCTCCGTGCAGGTTTTTTTTGGAGAGATATCTCCGTGCAGGTGAAGACGCGAGGTGAGGTCGTCAGGAGGACTGGTTTGATTGACGACTCTGATAGTACCAATCAGATCGGCAGCAGCGGCAGCGGCTGCATCTGCATCTCCGCCCGGCTTCCAAAACCCCACAGCGCCGGCCATGCCTCCCTCCGGCGAGGTGCTCGCCTCCGTCTCCTCCGCGCTCGCCGTCCTGCTCGTCCTCCTTGCCTGCGTCGAGCTCGGCGATGCAGCCGCCGCCGTCGGCGTCTACCGCCTCATCCAGTACGACCTCGCCGGTGCCCCGCTCGGCTCACGCGCCGCCGCACTCAACCACCACGCCGCCGCACTCCCGCTCCCCGCGGGGGCCGACCTCTCCCGCTCCGCGCTCGTCGCGCCGCTACTGGAGCTCCCGCTCTCCTTCCTCCGAGGTACTCCTCACTCCCGCTCTCCCTCCTCGACTCCTCGTTGTACCAGCACACTGTAGTAGATGAGTTCTTCCCCGGCTTTAGTTAGAATTGCGCTCGATCTATGCGCCACTTTGCATTGCCTAGATACCTACCTGCTGGATCGAGATGTGTGGTATTATCCTATCCGATCTTGTAAGATCCTGGTGTGTGTTGGTACCTTTTGGTTAGTTTCGTGTTGCTACATTCTGTTCATTCAGTTACAGCAACCGGATGACAGCCAGGATGAGCTCTATGCTTGGGCTTTCCACTTTCAAGTATGCCTTTAGTTAGTTATCATCTTGCTTGTTTGCTACTTAAAAAACGTTGTCCAACAGGGGAAGGATCCCTCCCTTGGCTCTACGTTGTTAGGTAGATGAGACATCCGGTTTATTCGAGTAAGCCTCAGCTGGGACTTGATTTTTCGAGTATGCCGCAGCTGGGACTTGAACCCGGGAGGGTCGGCTCCACACCCGGAGCACTAACCACTAGGCCAGCGCCTAGTTCTCAACTTGTTTGCTACTTACTCTTACCAAATTTACGCACTCACTCGTGTGACATTATAAACCGTCGAATCGTTACCAAATTTACGCACTCACTCGTGTGACATTATAAACCGTCGAATTGTGACATCTAATCAATAACAACCATCTGAAAAATAGCATGTTCTTTCAATTGTCGCGCTACAGTATTGATTTGTTTGGCACGTGGAAATTTGCTTAAATTAATAGTTTCGGTATTTATTGGTGACAAACTGTTGTTTCATTACCTACTACTCAGAGTACCTGGCAGAGAAAAAGCATCTTGGTGGGTTGCTCATTCTACTACCGACAAAACTCAGCGCTAAGAATGGTGAGGGGAACAACGATGACAAGGCGCAACCAAAGAGTGTGCTAGCTGAGCTGGAAAAATTGCTCGTGCACGAAGAAGTGCCAGTAAGTTATAAATTTCTCAGGCATTTTTGTCTCTACCTTTGTTTGACATATATATATTCCGTTACTTAATAGCTAGTTAGTTGTATCACATAGCCCTATATCACTTCAAACTGCAAACAATCTGTTTTAACGCAATAAATGTGCATTCAGCTTCTGGAATGTGTGTGGCAACTGGCTACGCTGCTCAACATAATTTATACTGTAGTTGCATTTGCAATCTTGACTGGTACTCTTCGTTGTTAACCAAAACTTGTCTTTTGTTTTGAAACATCCACCCTTCACCATATATTTTTATTTTTAGATATCATTATTTTTCTTTTGGATTTGCTCATGTTATGTGTTGTTTCCAGTCTAAAATTGCCCCTTCTTTTTTCAGTTATCTACTTTTGTTGCCTAAATCATGTGCGTTACTCCATGCAGTTTCCGGTGTATTTCGCTTTCCATGATGACAATATGGACACCCTATTGGAAGATATCCGTAAAATTGCCTCTTCGGGTCAGCCGGCCTCTGCATCGACAGGAGGGTAATACTTGAAGACGAAACTGATCATACTCTATTATCAGTGTAACACTTAACCTGTCAGCCTCCCCTATGGTCTTAATTATCTTTGTTGTGGGCTTGTAGATACAAGCTTATAGTGCCATCAGCAGAACCTAGAAAGGTGTCATCTCCAACCATTTCAAATATTCAGGTAGCCGCTCTAATATGAAATTACTCTCAACTTCAGCATTTATCAAGTTGACTTCATTTACTTTATAATTGAGTAATTCACTGTAGCATCTTATAGATATGTTTTCTTTCGGAAATAAAATTGACCACGATGATTGGCTGGCTGTATGCTAGAAGTGATTGTTACACCTTGTGATATCTGGCTTAGGAAATAGTAGTGTGTTTCATGCTGTTTCATGGGATGTCAACATGCCTGAGTTGAACATCTTTGAGTTGCAGGGATGGTTACCTGGATTGAAAGGAGAGGGCGACGCTGAACAGCTTCCAACTATTGCCATAGTTGCAAACTATGATACTTTTGGTGCTGCACCTGTATGTCACCCATTTTTTTTTCGGGAGTCTTCTTTGATATTCTTTTAGATATTTTTCATAATACATATTTTCTCAGGCACTTTCTGTGGGAAGCGACAGCAATGGAAGTGGAGCTGTGGCTCTCCTAGAAATTTCACGAATTTTTTCACGCCTTTATTCAAATCCTAAGACCAGAGGCAAGTTTAATCTTCTATTTGGCTTAACATCTGGTGGACCTTACAATTACAATGGAACTAGCAAGGTTAGTGCTCATCTTGCGCCATGATGGAAGTCTTCTGTTGCATACTTTTTGGCAACTCACAGCTGTATGTTTTTTGAATTTTGGTACAGTGGCTTAGAAGTTTCGATCAGCGTGTACGCGAGAGCATTGACTATGCAATTTGCTTGAATAGTGTTGGTTCCTGGAGCAGTGATCTCTGGATGCATGTATCAAAGCCCCCAGAAAATCCCTACATCAAGCAAATCTTTGAAGTACGATGACTGTTTCAAGCTTTTTGGTCCATAACGTCAGTTGTCTGCAAAAGTCATTTACAACTCCAAACTTGTTTGCTTTCAGGATTTTTCAGATGTCTCCAAGGAAATGGGCATTTCAGTTGGTATCAAGCACAAGAAGATTAATGTGTCAAATTCTAGAGTATGTTGTTCTTGCTTTTTGAAGGGTTCTATACCATCCATATTAGCTTTGTATCCCATTAGGATTTCAGATGATCAATATTGCATCAACTTATCATCTGCCCTAGCATGATTGAATTTGATATATTTATTGCTGAAATGTCATGCTCACATTCTTGTAGGTAGCATGGGAACACGAGCAATTCTCGAGGTTTAGGGTGACTGCACTGACTCTTTCGGAATTGTCTACCCCTCCTGAATTTTTAGAAAGCACCGGTGGTCTGTATGACACTAGGTGAAGTCACTTCCAATGCATCTTGATTCTCTTTCACTGTTGTAGGTTTTAATTATTTACGTGTATGTTTTGTTGTTGCAGAGAATCAGCAGATGTTGAGTCAGTAACAAAAACTGTCAGATTAGTTTCTGAGAGTCTCGCGGTAAGCTAAATTGTTTGTGCCGGAAATTATTCATTTCGTTTTGTACAATATAGTTAGATAATGTTGATGAAGTGGTAATTTTTTCAGAGTTGGATGTGTTGATGTTTTGTAAACATTATTATTATTATTATTATTATTATTATTATTATTATTATTATTATTATTATTATTATTATTCCATGTAAGAATCTCCAAAGCTGGCAAGTGACCAATTCTGTAATACTTGTCTTGGAAATGTGTTAGTACGAACCTAGTTAAATATTTGCTTACAAATTTGGTTTAAATATCCGCAGCAGTAGCATGTATGTAGGATGTAACTGTTTTTACATTTACCATTAAAGCTTCTCTTTTTTGTCGAGAAGTTTATTTTATTAGGTGCATCAGTTACACTCAAATGTCTAGCTGAGTAGAGATACCAGTTTAGGAGACTGGCATTCATTCATGTTACAATAGTTTCATGTTGTTTAGACAGCGTGTTTGAATGTGATGCAAGAAATCATCAAATATACAAATACTGCTGTGATGAGTGATTGAAAAAACTAAAGCTACTGGCTGCGTCTTTGCTCTTTCTGAACCAGGAGTTCTATAATTTGACGAAGTCTGATATACTAATAATGCCTTTCTGCAGAGACACATCTATGGATTAAGAGGAAGGAACATTGATGTTTTTGCTGACGACAGCAGCTTAGCCATCAGTCCTCACTACATCCGGTCCTGGCTCGATCTTTTTTCACGGACACCACGGGTGGCGCCTTTTCTTCAGAAGAATGACCCCTTTATCGCAGCACTTAAAAAGGTTGCATACCTGCTTTCATCTAGTTCACCTTGTTCACAGTTTCATCGGAAGCCATGACACCCATGTTTTGGTGCAGGAACTATCGGAGCATACTGCTGATGTGCATGTTCAAAATGACGTCCTTGATGGCATGTTCACTTTCTACGATGCAACAAAATCAACTCTAAACGTATATCAGGTAAGGGTCTAAGCTTCATATTACTTCATGTATGGGAGTACTGTCATATAATTATAGAATGAAAGAACATAAAAGTGTATGAGCATATGCCTCTAGGTTGTTTTGTGTACCTTGTGATGTGTTATTCCATTGAATCCTTGATTACTTGTGTCAAATTTCAAGTTTTAGCTCACTTTATAAATTGCTTATGTACTGCATTGAAGTTGCCTCATTCAACCTCTGATTCTTCAATCCACAGGTTGCAAGTGTTACTTTTGATTTGTTGTTCCTTCTGGTGCTGGGTTCCTATCTAATTGTTCTCTTCAGTTTCCTTGTAATCACTACACGGGTATGGATCAATTCATTTGTGTCAACATATTCTGAAGCTTTCTTTCCGTGTAACTGAGATCACGTGTTTTTTTCTTGAACAGGGCCTCGACGATCTCATTAACATATTCCGACGGCCTCCGTCACGTAAAGTCAAGGGTGCATAGGCTAGATTGGAGTTTCGTGTATTAGTAACGAGGAGGAGCGCATGCCTAGTTAGAAGAGCTAGACACCAGGATGACAAGCTAAACATTCCACAGCAGAAAGACCTGTACTTTTAAAAATTTACAGTTTGTTCTCTAGCCGATGTGAGTGGGCTTCAGATCCTGCTAGGCAAATACATTATTTCTTCTGCACACAAGGAATTTTGACTGTAATTTTGCTGTGTGTTATTATTATTTTCATTTTTTTGTTGCGTTGGCAGTTTTAGCTACTGTGAAGTGGAAGGGGTCTATCTGCATAATTGACATGGCAGTGTGCCACCGTGTTATATGTATGGATAAAACACCTTGCTGTACTCCGAAATCTGTACTTGGATACCGTGAAAGACGTCTTTTAAATATATTCTCAAAGCACAAGTGCATAATTGGGCTTGCCTAGGGACCTGAAAATTGTTGCTTCAGTATTACAAAAGCTTCATGTTCTGTGTTATTACTCGAGGTTTGACAAATAAAATATTGTACTGTCAATCAGGGCTTGCCTAGCGGCATGCTTGTGTAGTTGTGTAGCCATGAATCTCAGGTAAACAACATAGTGACATATTCATATGTATGTGTCTCATACGTGGTGTTGGCGATCAGTTTTCGGGTGGCAGCTTCTGTATCAATGCTCTTGTGACCAGCGCGATTCTACCTGGTTATATGGATCCAGGAAGAGTTGACCGCAGGGCACAAGTGCATGCGTGTACGGCTAGCAGGCAGCAGAGTTAAGCTTTGCCCTGTTTACACAAGTGGCAAGCAAGTTGACCACAACTGCACATCTCGGTTCTTTGCATGCAGATGGAGTAGTGCTTTGGAGCGAAACGCTAGCTACTCCATACGTTTTGAATTATAAGATGTTTTGGATATTTAATGTGGACTATATACGGGATAGGCTGAAATGAGTGCACATATATAATAAAATACGTCTAGATACATTCGATTTAGAAAAAAGCTAAAACATCTTATAACTCGGAAATGAGGGATTGTATATTCATGGTAGAAATACCCATCACCACTATCCATATTATAAGGCTATAAGCATCAAACAACGCAACAACTATAAATAAAAATTCCAGCGAATTTCGTTGGAGAAAGTTTGCATTTTTTTTTCGTATCTAAAAGCTCGTTTTTTCTCAAATGACCGAACACCTTGCACCCGGGTGAGACCGAGGGACGGAAGCTCCTCGAACTACGGCCGCATTCGCTTGCCCGCCCATGGCAGTGGTGCGCCTTTGAAGCAACGAATCCATCCACGCCTCACCTTTCCTGTAGGCGAAACATCGGTGGCAGCGGCGCGAGGACATGTTGTGGCGGAGGTAGTGACAAAATAGAACGACGATGCCGACTGTTCCGTGGAGGAGAGATCCGTTGGCCATGAAAACAAACTTGGGGTGGAGGCGAATGGTTGAGTCACTGATTAGTCCGGATTGGTCTGAACACCCCGACTCAGACCTTGAAAGTTGGAGGGCCCGAACATTTTGGGCCTACTTTTATAGATCGATGGGAAAGCCATTTATAAGAGCATCTACAACCAGAGTAGCATAAAATGGCCTCAAAACTGTCCGCCGGACAGTACCCGCGCGTGTCCACTTTGCACCCTATATTATTGGTGTATTTAGCCATGTACCACAAAATGCCCCCAAAGTGTCCTATCAATTGCATGTGATTGGTGGAGAAGAGAGGGGGGGGGGGGGGGAAACCTACGACTTGCTGGAGATGTTGTAAAGCCCTATTAGCCAAATGACTCACTCGATTGTTTTGCATGTATTCATGAGGCTGTGAGTCACGGATGGCACCCACCAAGACCGAGCCCGGGTTTAGCCCCCATACCCGCATCTGACCCTCCTCCCGTCCCCGCAACCCGACCCCATACCCACCGTCGGGTCCAGAACTCCACCAGACCTGTGACCCGCCAGGTTTGCGGGACCCCACGGGTACACCTGAGCAAACCTTGGGCTCTGCCAGGTTTTGGGCCGGATCTTCAGAGCCTGACCTAAAAAGCTAAGTCGAGGCCGACCCGATTAAAAAACACCAATTTTAGGTTAAAATACATTAAATTAATCATTTTTAGTATAATAATACCTATATTTTCTGTAAAACGCCTAAAATCATAAAATTTCGGGCTTTCGGGTCTGGCTTATTGCGCGAAAGTGAAGCCCGAGCCGGCACGTTGTCGGGCTTCTCGGGTCGGACTGCCCATGCCCAGGTGTACCGACGGGTTCCCGCCTAGATGATGACGAGATCTGGGGCGTTGTCGTCTCCTCTCCAGGCGACGGTGGCGGCCGTGAGAGCTCAGACGAGCCTCGCTGCCGCGAGCCGTCACAGGAGCCCCCCCTCGTCGACCTAGAGTAGCCGGCCTCCATGGAGAAGGTGCGGGCCACGGACGGCGACGTAGGGATTGAGACGCGTCGGCGCGGGAGAAGGTGCGGGCGTGCGGCGGCGACGCACGACGGCTCGAGAGAGGAAGATGAGAGACAGGCGCGTGCCACAGGAGGAGAGATGGACTAGAGAGGTTGTCTGGTTGAGTACTTGAGCACCGACTTCGATTAGTTGGGAGGTGAGAACAAAACGAGGTGTAGGGCTTGTCACTCGACAATGCCGAAATAGACTTTCGCCCCGCTATATTAATATAGCAAACCACCGAACAATAGTGAAACCTCCGCTGGGGCAAGACAACACAAACATGCCCAAAAGAACAACAAAAGAAAGAAAAGAGAAATTAAAGCCAAAAGCGTTAGATCGACGAAAACGATAAGGTCTCACAACTGTTGCGCCCACCGCTAGGTGTGGGTTTTAGGCGTAATAGTCAGGTTTGCGGATTTGCGGGTTTGTGGGTATTGGCACCCCTATATCCGGCTCCGCTAAACCCGATGTTTATGATTTTTTACCGCTAATGAGACCCATGTGTTTTTTCTTAACCAAACCCTCCCTATTTGATGCCGGGTGCCCGTCGGGTTACCCATTGCCATCCGGTTTGCATCTGTGACAGGTCGGCAAGATGTGTACCTACTGAACCATCATGATACTACACTGCTACTCCAGTGTCTAGTGATGCATGCCTGGGCACAAGAAGGACAGAGATGGAGCCATGGGTGTGAGTTTGACCGTCCGGCAGCAGCAGCTGATGGAGTTGAGTTCAGCATTGGTAGGCCGACGAGCTGGCGTCGCCGTCGTACCTGGTGCCGGTGGGATGGACAAGTGGAGTGCATGCGGACTGAAGCAATTCCTAGCTAAGTCCAACCAGTGGTTAATCCTTCCATTCGGAATTTAGTTTTGTTTCTCCCATACGTTGCACTCAGTCTCCGTTGCAGTCCCTTGTCAACAACATCTACGCTCTACTATTGCATCAACCATGCAGCAAGTGGGAGGCGAGATCTTTCAAACACCGTCAGTATATCCCAACCTGAACAAACGCCGGTCCGCATCTTGTGATCGATGGAGGAAAAGCGAGCTCCAGTTATATATTAGTGCCTCTCTGATTTTAAAACGATATAAAAAAAATCAAACTGTGAAGATATACGTATATAGGTAGGTTAGATAGAACTCTCTCGGAGTAGAACATATATATAGGAGGAGTATATAGTTTCTTGACACGGGCCAAAATTACGAACCACTCTGTCCATCCATCTACTAACACAAGTGTTCTACTGCAGACTGACAGCATCGATCCATCACATCTTGATGCGCTACGCAGTTGATTTCAGAGGCGATCCATCTTGTCACACCTGCTCCGTCCTGGCGTGCGCCGGCGCCGTGGTCTCGTCGTCGTCGTTCTCGCCGGAGAGCTCCTCGAGCGAGATGCCGTTGGACTCCGGCGCGAGGAACGTGAACCCCATCCCGAGAAAGTTACACGCCGCGAGGATAAACAGCGAGTTCCTGACCCCGATCCCGGCGCTGTACCCACGGTCCACGAGCCTCGGGTCCTGGTTCTGCGCGAGGTACAGGAACCCGAACGACCCGATGATCGCGCCGAGCTTGCCCGCGGCGGCCGAGATCCCGTGGCACGTGGACCGGAGCCTCGCCGGGAAGATCTCGGCCGGCACGATGAAGGTGGTGGAGTTGGGCCCGAAGTTGGCGAAGAAGAAGGTGAGCGCGTAGAGGACGACGAAGCCGATGTGGTGGCCCGGGGTGGTCCAGTGGTGGTACGGGAAGGCGAGCCCCAGCATGAAGACGGCCATGAAGAAGAACCCGCACAGCTGGATCCAGAACCGCCCGATCCGGTCGATCAGCGCCACCGTGAACCAGTACCCCGGCACCGTGCCGCAGAGCGCGATCAGGGTCTGCGCGCGCGCGATGCGGTGGACCTCCTCGAGGGCGCTCATGGTTCTCGCCTTGGGGATCCAGTGGATCGCCGTGAAGATGTCCTTCTGGAAGAGGTTCTGCGAGTAGAAGGCGATGTCGAGCAGGAACCAGCAGGTGGCCGTGCCCAGCAGGTGGAGGCCGTGGCGGCGCAGGAACTCGCCGGAGAACAGGCCGAACGTGTTGCGATCTCCGTCGCCGCTGGCGGCGGGGTCCTTGTCGTCTTCGAGGGTGTTGATGTCGACCTGGAGGACCCTGGACATGTCGGCGGCGGCCTGCTTGGCGTTCTTGGCGACGAGCGCGGTGTAGCGCGCCGTCTCGGGCATCTTCATCCGCCAGTAGTAGGTGAGCAGCGCCGGGATGGCGCCGAACATGAGGATGGCGCGCCACACGAAGTCGGCCTGCGGCGGCGTGGAGGCCACGGCGCCGTCCTGGTACGCCGGGGCGTCGTACGCGGCGCGGAAGGCGGCGGAGACGGCGAGGGTGACGACGCCGCCCGTGAGGATCCCGAACCCCTGCATGGCGAAGACGGCCGCGATGAAGGCCCCGCGCGTCTTCTTGTTGGCGTACTCGGACATGATGGTGGCGGAGAGCGGGTAGTCGCCGCCGATGCCGAAGCCGAGCCAGAACCTGAAGAAGCAGAGCGTGGCCATGACGCTGTCCGGGGTGGAGCCGAAGGAGAGGCCGGATGCGAGGGAGCAGAGCACCATGCACATGAGGGTCATGCCGTAGACCCGCTTGCGGCCCATCCGGTCGCCGAGCCATCCGAAGAAGAGCTGGCCCGAGAGCGTGCCGCAGAAGGCGACCCCGTTGACGGCGGCGGCGACGTTGGGCGGGAGGGAGCCCGGGTCCGGGGAGCCGGCGCGGTAGTAGTAGACGCGGCCTAGGAGCTTGGTGACGAGGGAGATGCAGAAGAGGTCGTAGGCGTCGGTGAAGAAGCCCATGCCGGCGATCACGATCGCCGTGAAGTGGTACCACTGCGTCTTGGCCGCGTCCAGCGCGGACAGCACCTCCAGCTGCTCCCGCGCCATGGCCGGGTGATCCCCGAGACGGAGAGTTCGGCCCGCCTGGTTTATTCTGTTGTGAAGAGAAGGGGCCCCCTGTGTTTTAGCACGGTCGATCCGCGCCGTGAGCGCGCGCAGGCAGGAGGCTCTGTTCCCTGGGCTCAGCGTCAACAAAAAGGAAACAGTTTAGTATACTTGTTGCGATTTTACTGGGAATTTAACCGGTGCCAATCCATTGTTTGTTGTTCTCGTTTACAATCGGATGGAGAAAATATTCCGGGAGCATATTCTTTCACATGCAATTCCGAGCTTGTTACGTATATTATTCAATGGTGATTAACTTCGAAAAATGTACAGCTATTGAGGGGGTTGTAGAAGGAGGAAACAAATGTGTCACCATGAAGGAGACACGCAGGTCTTTTTTTTTTTTTGAGGCCTAACAACACTTTATTGATCAACTTGAATCATTACATAAAAACTGCCGGATGCAATCCGGAGTAGAGTTTCTAAATAAAGTGAGATAATAGCATAAAACTACCACTTTTGGCGTTATAATTCGGAAAACTACCAGGAGACGTTTCAATCGCACGAAACTACCACATTTTTCGTTGATTGTCGCGGAACGCACAAATCTGTCTCTGAGCGCGAATTGACACCCAAAATGACAGGTGGGGCCCACTTGTAAGCATAGCTAAGAAAAAAAGGAAAATATCTAAAAAAAAAGAAAAAGTCAACTGCATCGATGCGGACACGCCGGCGACACGGTCAGGAACGTCGGTTCCTCCGCGGCCACCACCGCGCCGGCAGATGTGCTGCTCCGCATCTGCATCTCCACTAGGATCACGTCTGACTTGCCGCCGTTCGCCGCACGGTTCACCCACATCTTGCACGTGAACCTTGGCCGCGGCACCGCCCTCGCGCGGACGCACACCACGGACATGGCGGCGGCGCCGGCACCGCCGAGAGCACCCACGGTCAAAAGGAACACGCGCCCGTCGTCCTCGGCCACGAGCAGCAGCCGCGGCACCGCCCTCGCGCGGACGCACACCACGGACACGGCGGCGGCGCCGGCACCGCCGAGAGCGCCCACGGTCAGGAGGAACACGCGCCCGTTGTCCTCGGCCACGAGCAGCAGCCGCGGCACCGCCCTCGCGCGGACGCACACCACGGACACGGCGGCGGCGCCGGCACCGCCGAGAGCGCCCATGGTCAGGAGGAACACGCACCTGGAGCCGGCTCACCTTGCCGTAGTTGACTATGCGCACAGGCACGGCGTGGACGGCCGCGAGGTGGCCCGCGAGCGCTGTCGGCGAGGCCGCGAAGCCGCCGCAGCCCAGCTCCGTTCAGTCGCAGGGCGCGTGCGGGCAGGCGTTCTGGTGCTCGCCAGCCTCGTGCTAGACGACGAACCGCCCGCACCCGACGTGAGGGCACGCGATCGTCACCGACGACACCACCGCGTCCAGCGCGGGGCAGGGGCCGAAGATGTCGTCGCCGTCCTCGCACATGTCGCACAGGCCGCCGGGGAGGACGGGAGGCTTGAACGGGCGGACGCACATGGGCCAGTGGACGACGCGGGGGGCCTTGTAGACGACGCGGCGGCGCCCTCGCGGGCCATGGAGAAGACGCACGCAAGGTGCTCGAGCGAATGTGGAATATCCAGGAGTTGACCGTGTATGGTATTAAAAAAAAAAGTGGGTCCCATCTAGAAAAATCATATTTTTACGTTTTTATTGGACTGACAAGTGGGTCCCACTGTCAGACTCGTTGTCAATTTTCAAACAGAGACAGATTAGTGTTTCTTGTGAACGATTTCAAAAAATGTGGTAGATTTTTGCGATTGAAACGTCTTGTTGTAGTTTTCCGAATATTAGCGCCAAAAGTGGTAGTTTTATGCTATTATCTCAAATAAAGTGGAAACGAATAGTTCAGCGGAGCGAGCTAGTACGTGGGCCGAAACATTGTGCTGACGATACACATGTCGAAACGAAACTTCAGAGAAACTGCCGGCTATAAGCTTGATCTCATCAATAATCACTCCAGCAGAACCTCGATCCAAGCCGGGTGAGTTCACCCGCCTGATCACCGTGAGGCAGTCAGATACGACAACCAGTTTACGGAAGCCCTCCTCCGCGGCCAGGGAGACAGCTCGGCGCAACGCCAAAGCTTCAGCTGTTTCTGGCGTTGCCATCACCTCGACGAGCTCACTGCAAGCAATGAGACATGCCCCTTGGTGGTTCCTGATGACAACGCCCACCCCCATTCGCCGAGTGGACTCGAAGATAGCAGCATCAACGTTGACATGGACCACTCCTTCAGGCGGCGGAGACCAACGAGCAAAGCTGGTGTCACGCCTAGTAGAAGAAGGTGGCTTGTAAAGGTATGCTTCGATCATCTCCGAATATGCTTTGACCTGTTCTGCCACCGAGTATGGGCTCCGCATGGGATCTCCATTGCGAACGCCGTTTCGGGTAGTCCACAGGTGCCAGAACGTCACAGTGAGGATGGTCTTCTCCAACTCCGTTGATCTCAACATAAAATCATAGAGCCAAGTTCTTGGGTTGACGAAGCCCTTCCTCTTGAGGTGTATATAGTGCCACCTCTTAATCTCTTGCCATACCTCTGTAGCAAACGGACAAAAGAGCATAGCATGCTCAATGGATTCCTCCCGCGAGCAGTAAGGACATAATCCAGATTTGGTGACGTGTCTGCATCTTAGCTGATCACCAGAGGGGAGACAGTTGTGAGCAAAGCGCCAGAGATTAATTTTCATTTTACCTGGTGCCTTCGATGCCCACAGTTTCTTCCAAAAAACGGAATCATCCGTCGTGGTCGAGCTGGATCCACCACCATGCTTGCTGCGATCACTGAAGAATTTGTCTCCCCTGGCTAGGGTATAAGCCGAGGCCACCGTGTACTCACCGAGACGCGTATAGGGCCAAGAAATGAAATCCTCGCCCACTCTGCAGCTGATGGGAATCTGCAGAATTTGGTCAGCCACCTCCTCCTCGAACAGAGCCGTAACCATATCGGAATCCCAGGAGGTCCGATCATCGTTGAGCAGAAGGTTAACCAGAGCACCATTAGGAAGCGGTGCTAATGGTGAGAAGGATCCCGGCCTGAAGTTTGGAATCCAGTTATCAGTGAGTAGGCGCACCGTGTTGCCATTTCCCACCGTCCATCTAACTCCTTGTTTCACCAGTTTCAAGCCGAAACATATGCTGCGCCAAGTGAAGGATGCTGATCGGGGATGTGGAGCATCCCACAGCTCGCAATGAGGGAAATAGCGACCCTTGAGCACCCGAGCACAAAGAGAGTTTGGCTCGGTGAGTAGCCGCCATCCCTGCCGTCCAAGCATTGCTTGGTTGAAGAGAACAAGATCTCGGAAGCCCATCCCACCAAGATTTTTGGGTGTAGATAGCCACTCCCAACTCCGCCAATGCATCTTCTTCTTCCCTTCTTCTGTGCCCCACCAGAAATCCGCAATAGCTCGGCGTAGGGACTCACAGGTAGCAACTGGAACTTGGAAGCAGCTCATAATATAAGTTGAAATCGCCTGGATGATAGCTTTGATTAACGTTTCCTTCCCGGATCGAGATATAGGACGATCAGACCAACCATTGAGGTACTTCCATGCTTTGTCCACGATGGACTGAAAAGAGACAGTAGGAGCCTTGCCAATACCCGTAGGCATGCCTAGATAAGTGTCTTGCAACACTTCATTAGTCACTCCCAAGCAGCTCATCACACTTGTTTTGATCCGAGAATCACAGTGTGTGCCAAAGAAAACAGAGGATTTCGATAGATTCACCTTCTGTCCTGAGCCTTGGCAATAAAGGGATAGTGTGTCCTTCAGGGCCTCCACACTTCTAGAGTCACTTCGAGAGAAGAAAATGCTGTCATCTGCGAACAAGAGGTGGGAAATAGGTGGACCAGAACGGCCGTTACGAATACCATGTAGAACCCCCACATTCTCTTTATGAAAAAGCAGACTAGACAAACCCTCTGTACAAAGCAAGAATAGGTATGGACTGATAGGATCCCCTTGACGAATTCCCCTAGATGGAATAACAGGTGAAGTGAGTTCTCCATTTATCCGAACTGCATACCTGACATGAGTCACACATCTCATGACTGTGCGGATCCATAATGGAGAGAAGCCCAATTTAGCTAGACAGTCATGTAAATATCCCCACTCCACGCGATCATAAGCCTTCATCATGTCGATCTTGAGTGCAAAATAAGGACGCTTTGCACGCTGCTTTCGAATAGTATGAAGACACTCATAAGCTATCAAGGCATTATCCGTGATCAAACGGCCAGGAACGAAGGCACTTTGATTATCAGAGATGACCACTGGAAGAATGAGTTTCAAACGGTTGGCCAAAACCTTGGAAGCAATTTTGTATAGCACATTACATAAGCTGATGGGGCGGAAGTTCTTCAGGTGCATTGGGTTGTTCATCTTCGGGATTAACACAATGACCGAGTCACAGAAACCATCAGGGATACCATCACCCAAGAGAAAACCTCGAACAGCTGCACAAATATCATCTTGCAGGAGATCCCAATGAGTTTGGTAAAATAAAGCCGGGAAACCATCCGGTCCGGGCGCCTTAGTAGGCCCCATTTGAAAGAGCGCTGTTTTGATCTCATCATCCCCATACGGTTTAGTCAGCTCCGTATTCATCTCCAAAGTGATCTTGGAGGGGATAGCCTCAACAACAGCCTCAGCATCAAAGGATTCCGAAGTAAATAAATCCCCATAGAAACGTTCAGTCATACCTTTGATAGTGGGAAGATCATCATGGCGCTTACCATCCTCGTCAAGCAAGAGACGGATTCTGTTAGAGCGACGCCGGGCAGAAGCACGAGCATGGAAGAACGCCGTGTTCCTGTCCCCCTCTTTGAGCCACTCCACTCGCGAGCGCTGTTTGGCCATGATCTCCTCCCTCTCGAACATCTCGCACAGTTGCTTTTCTGCCGCCGCCGCAGCTTTATCAGTAGCAGGAGAGCGGGGCTGCAGGCGAAGAGAGCGCAGTCGTTTCTCGAGCTTGCGAATCTGCGTGCGAACCGCGGCAAAATGCTCGAAGCTCCACTTTTGAATCTTGGCGGCAACCGAATGAAGGCTGGCCCAAGTCGAGCCCAACGAGCAGGTCCCCGTATGGGCCTCGGCCCAAGAAGATTCCACCATCTCACGGTAGTCAGGGGCCCTAAGCCACGCTGCCTCGAATCTGAACCCTGACTGGACAGGTCGCTGTTGAGGTGGCTTGTGGAATTTCTGCAGACGAACAAGGATCGCCAGATGGTCAGAGGTTGTGGTGATGATGTTTTCCACATTGGCGTCATCGAACATGGTACGAAAGGCGCCATTTCCCACTGCTCTATCCAGGCGAACTCTGATAAGTGATGAATCTGATTGTCTGTTCGACCATGTGAAAAGTGGTCCTGAGTAACCAAGATCCGCCAAGTTGCAGTCATTCAGACAATCACGGAAGAGTTCCATCTGCGCCATGGGACGAGGATTAGGTCCCGAGTGTTCGTTCTGAGTTAGCGCCTCGTTGAAATCTCCACATACCAACCATGGTCCCTCCCGTTGTGCGCGCAAACGCCGCAATAAGCTCCAGAATTCATGTCTCTTGTCACGGTTCGGCTCCCCATAGACGAAGCTAATACGCCATGGAGCCATATCCGACGAGGAGACGATCACATCGATGCAATGGGAATTAAAACCCTTTAGATCAACTTGGAATTCTTCTAGCCAAAAGAGTGCAAGACCTCCGCTAAGGCCTTCACAACTGACAGCGAAACAGCCCGAGTAACCAAAGGAACGCATGAAGTTACGGGCTCGCTTTTCCTTCATCTTTGTTTCAGCCAGAAAGAGGAAGGAGGGTCTATACGTTGTCAAGAGCCAACGTATTTCTCCAACCGTCGCGTCAGACCCGAGTCCGCGACAGTTGAGGCTGAGGATACTCATTGCGAGTGGCGGTGCTGCGTAGCAGTCACCGCCGGATCCGCCGATCGTATCACATCTGTCCTTGGTTTCTTAGCTTGATCATCCACTGGAACCTCGTCCACAACAGGGACTACTCCCGCTAGAGCGAGTGTCAGAGGGCCATGTGTATCAGCTGCAGAAGTGGGTTTAGATGGAGTTTTTCCCACATAAATCTGCTTGGTGGTCTTCCTCTTCTGGCCGGACACTCTCTGTCCAGCAATCTCTGATGAGCCAGGAAGATCACTTTGCTGCGAAGACTGTCTCTTCGATGCAGTGCTAGCTTTGCGCACTCGGGGAGTCTTCTTCACAGGTGAGGTAACCTCCCCCGGTTCTTTCCCCTTCTTCTTACCACCGTCCGTGGTAGACTGTGACCCAGAGGTCCGACCCGTGCCGCTCACTGACCCCTTGCTGGATTGGGGAGGATCATGTTGTCCTCCCATCTCAGGTTTCTTCCGATCAGGGACGCACAGCCGTGATCCATCATATGGGAGCCTGCCTTCTGCGTCTGTCTCCGCGGGTGTAGGGCAGGCCAGGGAGGAGTGACCTAGGAGCCCACAGGAGAAACAGAAAATAGGCAATCGCTCGTACATGACATCATAATGAGCAGTAAGGTTCCTCTTCTTCGAGTGGACAGAGACACAGCGCATAATTGGTTCCGTAGCATCAATGCATACACGTACTCGCAGGTAAGGTCCCCAAGCTCTGCCATTCTCGTCCACCTCAGCCTTCTCCACTTTGCCAAGGCGAGAAGCCAAAGGAATGCCTCTCTCTGAGTTCATCAACTCGAAGCCCAAGTTCATGATCCGTGCCCATACCGGCAGCTCATTGAAAACCACTTCAGAAGGTTTGATCCGAGGATCAAAATCCTTTAAGAGTACAGCATGGGTTCCAACTCGCCATGGACCACCCTTAGAAACTCGAGATCGATCCGCCTCCGATCCGAATTCAGCCAAGAACATATTGGTCCCCATCGGTCGGAATTCCAGGCCCTTCGGATTGCCCCATGCGGGGCGCAGCACCGCCTTGAAGGTATTGATATGCAAGGTATTCGGCGCTAGAACTTTACCGATCAGAGCCCATGCGGGACCGACGGGGTCCTCATCCCCCTCGTCGTCCAGCACGAAGGGAGTAGCCTCTTGCTGTGTCAGGTTCAAGTTCCGCAGCATCTCCGTGACGTCTCCAGATGCAGCCGCCGCGTCAACCGAACCACCACTTCCCGATCTGCTAGCTCCCACACCACCAGACACCGGCGAGGCAGCACCAAGGGGGGCTACAGCCGGCGCCTTCAACTTCTCCACCGCCACCACCGTACCTTTGCCCGCCATCCCTCGTTCCAACCAGATCCCGATCACCAGCCGGACCAAGGGTGGGCGGCGAAACTAGGTTTCGCCCCGGAGTCACCCCGAGACCAAGCGAGATCCGGAGACCTAGAGGATCGGCAGGAGACGACGAAGCCAAGGGGGATTGCTGTGACGGAAGCACACCAGGCGATCGCGATCGTGAGATCGGGATCCCCAAACGTAGTCGCAAGGTTTTTAGGATCGCCTATCGCGGGAGCGAGAGGAAACCCTAGGAACCGGTTCGACAATCTTAGACACGCAGGTCTTGGTGTGTTGGGAGGGCGACAGTGACGATGCAGTCAAGGCCTCCCAAAAAACAAAAGGCTCCATGGCAATCCAGTTCCGTGATGCTTGCTGGTGGTGGGGACTCTGAGAGGAATACATCAAATCCCAGGTTTGATGCACCTTTTTTTAGTTTAGAGCATGTCTAACAGACCCCCTAAATGGCCCAAACCCGTATAATAACCGCCGATATACGGGTTTGGGCTCTACCCGGCCATCTAGCACGCCCCGTAAATGGACCACCCCGGACGATTTTTTACAAGTTTGGGTAGGGGGCGGCCCGTCGACCCCTACATGTGCGGGTCGGGAGGAGATATAGAGGTCCAACCCCTCACCTTTTCCCCCATCGTGCGCGAACCTCCCAACCGCCGCCGCCGCCGCCGGAAATCCGCCTCCTCGCCATCCCCGGCCACCGCGTGGCCAGATCTCGCCGCCATGGACTCCTCGCAAGCCCCTCCCACCGCCGACGGCGTGGGCACCATGTCCGAGGTGGAATACTGCCACCGTCGACGGCCGCGGCCTCCGCCGATGTCGCCGCCATCATCTCGGCCACCATGCCGATGAAGAGGAAGAGGATCCCGAAGCTCTTCTTCGACACACCGCCGGGGCCTGCGGTAGCGACGGCGGCGGGGGCGGCGGCGGCCACTGTTGCTACCGCCAAGAGGGTGAAGTCATTCGCGACGAGGGGGCGGCCCCAAAGGTGAAGAAGGCCGCCACGCCTGCAGCGGACGATCCGCCCACGCAGGTGGTTGCCGAGGTTCCGTCACCGTCGTTCTGCCTGCTCCCCGCCGCCCACGCCGCGGTTGCCCACGCCGCCGCCCGCTGGTGCCCGCCAGGTGCTCGACGATGTGCCTGCCTGCTGCCGCCGCGACATCCTACATGGATATGCTCAACGATTCTGCGGTGGACTTGGATTCGGGCATTGGTGGCTTCGACGACGAGTACGCTGACTATGGCGAGGATGAAGAGGCGGACGAAGAGGTGGACGACGACGTGGTTGAGGTGGACGAGGCTACTGCGCGGCGGAGCAAATCGGGGAAGCAGCCCAACTACACCGAGATTGAAGATGTCACATTGGTCCGTGCGTGGGGCAAAGTGTCTATGGATGCTGCCACCGGCACCGATCAAACCGGCAAGCGCTATTGGCAACGAATTGAGGATCTTTACCACAAGCTCAAGCCTCGCACGAAGACTTTGGCGGATCGATCCTACCGCTCCCTTGAAGGCAGGTGGAACGCGATCAAGCCAGCTTGTTCTCGTTGGAGCGCTGCCATGGACCAAGTGGCGGATAATCCACCAAGTGGATGTGTGGCAACGGACTACGTAAGTTTTGTGACAGATTTCTTGTGCAAAACTATGTGTTCTTGTGTAAACATCACACTACATTGTTGTTGTGCAGCCCAAGTATGCTCAATTGCGGTACAAAGATATGGCCGGGTCAAAAAACAAGGAATTTCAGTTTGAGCATTGCTTCAAATTGCTCCAACACCTTCCCAAGTGGAAGTTGAGGGACGAAGAGCCAAAGTGCAAGAAGGAGGCAATGCTCAACATGGATGATGAAGAGGAAGACATGGGTGGTCGCAACGTAGGCAAGCCCGAGGGCACCAAGAAGGCGAAGGAGAGGCAGAGGCTAGAAGCCGAGGCAGCTAGCTTCAAGGACAAGATGGATCAGCACATTAGGGCAAAGGAGGAAATAGCATTCAAGACATTAGAGACCAAGGTCCTCATCACCGAGAAGAAAAAAGGAGGTGAAGCTTGCCAAGGTGGCTGCAAAAAGAGAGGAGGCTATGCGCAAGGCCGAGTTGGATGCCCAAATGTTGGCTCTCAAACAAACCAAAGCCATGAAGGAGCTCTTGGCCGAGGAGAAGGAGATCATGATGATGAACACCAAGGACATGGACGAGGATCAGCTGCTGTGGTGGAAGGAGAGCAAGGCCGAGATCATGGCGAGGAAGTTGCAGGCGCGTCAAGCTCGCGAGGCATCCAACCTTGGTGCTTCAACTTCGGTGAGTGGTGGTGCCGACGGTGGGCTGCAAGATTGATGTGGATCGCGTTGGTGGTGGCAGTACTTTTGGGAACCTCTATGCCTAGAACATGACCTATGAACTTGTTGATCTATTTGTGATGTAAAACTATGGATTATGCATCGCATATCTTGAATCTGCCATATTTGATATGCTTGTGTAGTTGTGCTAAACCCTGCAAAACCCTGTTTTGTGAGGGGCCAAAAGCTCGTGCGAGCTAGCAGACCCCCTACCCCCACCCCGTAAAACAGAATATTCTGTTTTACGGGGTGGGAGTAGGGGGTCTGCTAGCTCGCCCGAGTTTTTGGCCGGCGAAATGCGTATACAGGGCCCTCTACACGCGTTTTAGGGGGCGAAAACATAAGGGGTCTGTTAGACATGCTCTTAGGATACTCCCTTCACTCACAAACTCAAGTTAGCTAGTAGTGAAAGAAAGGCTAAATTTGGAAGATTCTCTTGGCTTGGCTTGGCCTGGAGAAGGTATTAGGATGATAGGAAGGGGCCATCTGGCTCGTGTTTACCTCCAGACTAGATGAATGGCGAGAGTGCTTCTGCGTGCGTGTAGAATAGGCGATCTGCTGCACAGCATACGCCAACAAATGACAAAAATGAAATCCCGAAATCTTGCATGGAGTCTTGCTAAGTATACTTAAATGGCAAAGTATCAAGACAGGAAATTAATACGGAGTCTTTCGAGTACTCACCGAGAGCTAGCAGCTCGACCGCTAGAACGGCGTGCACGTACGGGGAGTACCAGCTAGCTAGAGGAAGAAGACGATGAGCATGCTGCTTCTCTTGAGATTGAGATTGGATTGGTACGAGGATGCTATTGCTGTGGGCGGGAAGAAGGCTCTATTTATTTATTTAGGAGGGGAGGAGCTACCTGGCCCGCACTACAGAGGGATATATATGAGCTGTGCGTTGTTCATGTACACGTACACGTATACTCGGATATTCGCTGCCTGGTCCCCTTGCGTGGCAGTCAACGAGGACCAACTAGCTAGCTACTATAGATACTAGTACGGCTGGACCTGGCGGCCAAATTATCAAGTCTCGAGTCCACTCCTATCCTCGCCGTCGCCGACTCTTGAGTCAAAACAGGACAAACATGATCAATCATCCAAAGTTTAGCACAAATTAACTCTCTCCCAAATAAATTTCCGGATCTAACTATTTCCAAAGAGGCGTATAGGGTGCCGAACGTCTCAATGGGTAAGAGCATCTCCGGTTAGCGCATCGATGCCTTTTTGGAAATGATAAATTTTGATGCTCGGCGGCTAATTTTGATGCGGGGACACCAAGACGAATTTAACAAAAATGATAAATTTAGACGAACCTGAACGAAATTTAAGCGATTCATTATAAAATGGCCGTCGAATATAGGCGGATTCATTACATATGAGGGCGATTCGAAATTTAAAAACCTAAACTACGACTAGTTCATGCCGAGGGGGCGGTAGAAACCCAAGTAGTCACTGCTGTCGTCGTCGTCGAAGTCGCTCGGCGGCTTCTCCTTCAGGGTGGGGTGCCGCAGTCCTGGCCGTAGTCGCCACCGCTCCACGGCCTGCTCGGCCCTGGAGTGTCATCGTCGTCGATGACGATGCCTTGGGCGCTCGCCGATGACGATGCCTTGGGCGCACGCTCGTGTAGGCGGAGCTGAAACATGCTCGGACTTCACAGGGTGCAGAGTCGACGACGGAGCTGAAGCATGTTCGGCCTTCACAGGGTGCAGAGTCGGCAGCGGCGCCACGCCGGACAACACATATACAAGTATGGTACAGTTCACTATGAGGAAAAAATTGGTAGGTTCGATACAGATTACTTGCAGCTACAGAGGAACCTCCGTCACTTCCTGAAACTCTAGATGATACAAAGTGGTGTAGTGTAATGCAAAAGGAATACGATGCTCTGCTCCAGAATAAAACATGACATCTCGTTCCCAACAGTTCAAATAAGAATCTCATTGATTGCATGTGGGTATACCATACAAAGAAACGTGCAGATTGCGCTATTGACATGTACTAGCCAGATTTGGGCGCGGCGCACGCCGCACCGAGGTAGTTTTTTTTAATGATGTAACGGGTTCTGCCCTTTGTGTTGGAGCATTCGCTTTTGTAATACGATGGCAGGGGTGGTGGTTACATCGTCGCTAAGTGTGGACGACACCTAATTATGCATAGGCTAACTGATTGCAGAACAACACTTCAAGTAGTTAGGATGCAATCTGCCGATCAGTACCACTGGTACAAAAAAGGCCTTCCATACGCCCCCATCAGTCCCTAAACTTTTCGCACCGTGACTAAAGGGGTTTTAGTCCTGGTTCGGGAAGAGACCCGCGACAGAAGGTCATGCGTCGTGGGTTGGGAAGCGCGTGGAGCCGTGTGGTGGTCTTTAATTCCGGTTGGCCTGGCCACCCGCGACTAATGATCCAGTCTGCTGGTCTCCCTGCCTTTAATCCCGGTTGGCGTGACCACCCGGGACTAAAGATACAAACTGCTCGCCTCCCGCGCGGCGGTTTTATTTCGCGAGCGAGAGGCAGAGGCCATTGCTACAGTGCGCGCACCCGAGAGTCTCTGTTTCTTCTTCTCTCTTCTCTGTTTCTTCTCCTCTCTTCGATCTTCCTCCACCAAGCACCCATGGCTGAAGTTTGGAACACTCTACGTGTGGCCACACCATGCCGCAAGAGTCTCGACGTGGCGTACACCAATATGTGCGAGAGGCTCCCCGATCTTCTTACGCATTTCAGCAATCTCTATGAAGAAGCCGATGAACACCATAGGTTCTTCGGGCTTGATTTAGAGTATACGGAGGATCAACGGGATGTTGCCGTCATCCAAATTGC
Organism: Alopecurus myosuroides; assembly: GCA_028641055.1. Taxonomy (NCBI): domain Eukaryota; kingdom Viridiplantae; phylum Streptophyta; class Magnoliopsida; order Poales; family Poaceae; genus Alopecurus; species Alopecurus myosuroides. The sequence continues at coordinate 147,947 of JAPCYS010001905.1, read as the reverse complement.
CTTCCAGGAGATCGTGTTGGTCTTCCAATGGGCAAGGTAACGCACACGTACAATCGATCTCTCTTGTAGGATAGTGTTGCATTTTCGATTTGTTTGTTGCATTGGAAGAATACATGTGTTGCAACATATCTAACACGTTCTATTTTTGTTGTTGCAGTAGTTCAAAGGATTCTACGGCCCTTGTTGATTTTCTTGTCAACAAGGGGTACGACTTCTGCAGTGTTGACATCACTCAAGACCGGCAGAAGTTGATGCGATTGGGTATTGTGATACCTGAAGATCACTACATTGATCTTCAGGATCTTATCCATTTTGATGATTTGTGCGGTCACAAGACCGGGATGGCTCCGATGGCAACCGCCTTCATCCACGCCGACTACAAAACCATGAAGTCTGGTTTCCCCTCCAAGAATCACATGCGTTGGGGGAAGAAACCACTGGACCGAATCAACCTCAACTATGCAGCCATAGATGCATACGTTTCCTACGAGTTGTTCCGCATCTACTCGATGGAGCTCGAGTAGATGGTGTTTGTACCGCATCTTGCGTTCGATATATGCATGTAATGGATATATTAGTATGTAATAGATATTATTTCGATATTAATTAGTAGCTATATTATTTCTATATTATGTCAAACACACATTTCAAAACAAACAAACAAAAACATATCAAGAAAACAAACAATAATACATCAAGAAAACAAAACAGGAAAACTACCGTTTCTAAATTAATCTAAGCCATAGATGCATACGTTTCCTACGAGAGTTGTTCCACATCTACTCGACGGAGCTAGAGTAGATGGTGTTTGTGTACCGCATCTTGCGTTCGATATATGCATGTAATGGATATATTAGTATGTAATGCATATATATTATTAATGGATATTATTTCTATATTAATTCGTAGCTATATTATTTCTATATTATGTCAAACACACATTTCAAAACAAACAAACAAAAACACATCAAGAAAACAAACAATAACACATCAAGAAAACAAAACAGAAAAACTACCGCTTCTAAATTAATCTAAGCCAGGAAAACATAAATCTAGTCAATACCAAACTCATCCAGTTGGATTTACTTCAAATACATTTTTGAACTCATTCTAAAAATAATAGAAGAGGCTACTGGTCTTTTATTAAAAAGGATGGTATTTTTATTTGGTTGTTTGAACTTGGATCTGCAAATTTTATATGGTTTAGATTTCATATGGTTTGGTTCATAAATTTTATCAGATTTTATTTTGCATTTAGGAAACGGGAAAATGAATTAGTTTTATTTTCCTGAATTTTTTGATATATTATTTGTATTTTTAAGATTTTAAAATGTATTAGTTTTATTTTTCTGAATATTTTGATATATTATTTGTATTTTTAAGATTTTAAAATAAATTAGTTTTATTTTTCTGAATATTTTGATATATTAATTTTATTTTTAAGATTTTAAAATAAATTAATTTTATTTTTCTGAATATTTTTTATAGAAATAATACAAATTAAAAATTTAATATTTATTTATTTATTCAAAATTATTAATTACATCATTACTTTTGTTTATTAAAAGATTTATTTGAAATTCAGACAATAAAGAAATGTGGCATCGACCAACATGTTAATAGGATTGATATGATATTAGTATCACATACATGCGTGCGAAACACTTGGATGCGGGACGAGATGAAACTCGGAAGTTAAGCGTGCTAGTGCTAGAGTAGTGGGAGGATGGGTGACCGAGCGGGAAGTTTGACCACGAGTAAGAAATTTGACTAGAGATAATTGCAGTTAGACACTAAGCAAATAATAAAAATTCTGAAAAAAAAGGAGTGAAAAAATGGGAGTGAAAAAAAAAGAGTGAAAAATAATAAACCCCAAATGAATTAAAGAAATAACGAAAAAACATGTAGTCCCGGTTCGTGTGGTCAACCGGGACTAAAGGTCCCCCGCCCCCGACGCACGTCACCCGCCCACGTGGACGGGCCTTTAGCCGCGGACCGTAAGTGGCGCGACTATAGGGGGTCTTTAGTCGCGCATATCTAGTCCCGGTTGCGCGGCCGGGACTAATGGCCTTTGCGAACCGGGACTGAAGGCCTATTTTCTACCAGTGTACCCTCCTGACTTCTCCCGTCATGATGTGCACGCATAGGGCCACACCATTTGCAAACAATAATGGGAAGGAATATTTACCACATTGAATAAGAAACCGAGACAGTAGTGTTATTAGCTCACTGATACATATTGTTAACTTACAGAAAAACTTCGAGTTTGCAACTTCCTAGTAAAAATGCAACGGGAGGTGGTAGGTACCAAGACACTGCCAAACTTGTTGAATTTCAAAATGAGAAAAATGGTTAACAAAATTCAGAAAGGTTTCTCAACTGTTTGATCGGAGAAGGCGGGCAACTTTGGTAAAACCACCCTGCTTTCTTGATCCACTTTGCTAGAATTTTCCTAATCAACCTAAACAGATGAAAACTCCTCCAAACAAACAAAAACTCTGGAAACAACAATGGAACACGTCGAATAACCCAAAAGAAAGCAGTGCAAAAGCAAACTTAGAATTTGGACAAAATAACTTGCCGCTCGAGTTTGCTCAAATCCTACAAACTACAGCTAATATACTATATCAATCCACAGGAAGATAGACAATAATTAACCCCAGGAACAACACCCAAAATAAATCATTTCACAATTAATAAATGATCATTTCTTGAACTCCCATTTTCTCAAAGAGCCTTGACACAAAGTTCGTAGGACACAATGAAATAATAGATGCCTCTTGGTGGAAACTAAGACCAGAAAACATAACAACCTCGATACTCTTGACGGTTTGCTTGTCGAGCCACTTCGGGTGTCGATGCACCATCATTGTGGACCAAGTCTAGAGCTTCTCGTGAAGACCCTGTAATCCTTCAGCAATCGACAACTGAAATAAGACGCCAAGGAGTAGCCATCCCCTCGATCAGCTGTAGAATCCCTTCACTTGCTCGTTCCTTGCACTGATGTGTTGAAGGGAAAATAGACAAAGCTAACTTTGAGTAAATATTCCTGATTGGTTTACTTCTTAGTTGCCATCAGTCAAAGCAGTAACATGTCTGAATGAACATAGTTTCAGCAAACTGATAAGAGTGGATGGAACTGAACACTATAAAAATTCATTAAACATAATCACATCTTTGAAAATGGTGACTATCTATAAAGATAGAAAACAAAAAAGGTAGCCATGGAAAGAAACAGTAGGACCATACGATTTTTCAAAAAGTAAGTACATTACATTAAGGTGAAAAACTTTGCTCACTTTAGAATTCTTATTAGACCATTCAAAAGAAAGAAAAAAAACTCATCAGCCTATCAGGTTGACAAATTTTAAAATAATTTAACTTCCTTCTATTTGCGTGGTGGTAAAATTTTGCTAATGAAGAGATAAACAATGGTAAGTAGATTGTGTGCACATCGAATATATATTACTGTCGGATATATACCGAATAGGGGTATAGAAGATGGTAGACAAAAGAGCTGGACTACCAGGTGGCCTGCAAGGTAATGGGCTTAGGTCCATTGGGCGGCCCAGTAGTCCAACGCGTAGAAGCCGGATTCTAGAAGAACCCGGATCACGGCCCGCGTGATCTGGCTTGGAGGAGAAGACGGATTCCTTACTTTCCAAGTTACAAGTTAAACGTAGTCTTCTAGGTTTCTGGTTCTGTAAGCCCTAATCCGGCTATTATATAAAGCCGGACGGGAGATAGATTTCATAAGTTCAATAAGTTCTTTTAGTTCCAAGGTTCTAGGTCCAAGCTCAAGCCTTACGCAACTCGCCGGGAAGTTCATCCTCGACGAGTAGCTGGATCTATTCCCTTACATTGTAACCTTATTATACGGGCTTTAGTCCCTCATAGTGAGAAGTGCAGGAGTAGGTACGCCGTACTGTCGCGACGTACCGAACCTGGGTAAATCCCGTTCTGTGTTTACTACGCTATCCCGTTACCCCACGTCTCTACCGTAGTCTCATGGCACCCCAGTCTATGAAAACTACTACGATGTCTCGACAGTTGGCGCCCACCGTGGGGCAAACGACGTCAGGCGTGAAGTTCCGATCTGGGATTTTAGGCGGAATCGGAAGATCGATCACTGTCGGAAGCTTGGAATTCGACAACGACGTCGGGCGCTTCCTCGACAACGGATCCTACATCCCGACGCAAAACCATCTGGTAAGTGCCTGCGTTTTACCGATTGGATCTGCAAATATCTTTATCGGATTAACCGCGGAAGCAATGGGGTTTTGCGGTGAAAGCAATTATCTCCCACCCGCCCTATACCCAGTCGAAGACGACTATGATGCCGGATTTTGCTCAGATCGCCGACAAAACAGTGATACCCACTTTATCGGCATGGTGCAATCCGAGATCGCCGAAAACACGGATGACGGAAATCCCGTGCAAAAGGCAGACAACAATACACCCGTCTCAGAGACGGAAGAACCAATACCCGTCACAGAGACGGAAGATCCGACATCTGTCAACCAGACGATGAACTCGGAAACAGAGTCCGTGCTTGCCGCCATTGAGGCGAGATTGGAGTCGGAAACCGGATCGGATAACTTCTCCGAAGACGAAGATGACGATGCCTTCGTAACGAAAAGTTAAATCCTTTCAAGAGGGATTCCATGAAGTGCTAATGGCAAAACCAGCTGATACAACGGGTGCCGATAGCCAGGAAAGCCCTAAAACCCCTCCGCCAGCAGAGGAGAGGGAAGACGGAGAAACTTCTCCGATATTTCCTAATGTCAAGGATGACAGAGGATGAACCTGTCAAAAACCTCCTTCTTCCAAGAAAAAGCACCGTGCTTCTAAAAAACTCCAGTACAAACTCCGGAAGAAAAAGTCAGCTGATCTCGCTGATGAAAACCTGGAAGTTGGAGATATTAGTGGCACAAAGCCTACGGAAAAGAAATCTAAGGAAATCACTGCTCCGCCAATGACAAACTGGAGGAGCAAGAACTATTACAAACTCCAGTGGGACCCAATGAACCCCCTGAGATGCTGGAAGCCAGGAGACAAGCTTTCCAACGGCAACAGCAACAACTGCTCAGATCTCGGCAACACCTCCAACAAACCCATAATGATATCAAAATTATGAAGGAAGAAATTGAGGAGTACGAGAGAAAGCACAGATTTGTCTTAAAACCTACAAGGTTACCCGGAATTACAAAACCGGAAGAACTGCCGCCAAAAGAAAGGTCTATAACCCATCTTGGCAAAAGCAGTTAAACGGCAAAGATGCCAAGGGCGAACCAATATACAAAACCGCAGCTGAAAACGCGGAAGCAGCGTTCGCCATCCTGAATAACGATCTGTACTCCAACGGGGAAAAACTCCAAGGGGTGTATGCTTTCCTAGGAAAAGCATTACAGCAGCAACAGCGAGGACAAGAGAGATCAGGGAGGCTGCATGATAATTCCGCCCTCTGCAAAACTGTTACTTGCGCTGCTGGAGCACCTGGACCGGAAGAACCCGGAGATTCGGATAAAAAAGAGGATCCGAGAAAAGACAAGAAAAACCCCGACAACCGGGACGCAGCGTCTAGAACCGGACCCCATCTCCCGAAAGATGGATATAAACCACACGATCGGGAAGACAAACACCGAATGACGGCAAAATAATGCCACCTCCGAGAAACCCAGCTGAAAAAGCTGGAAGATACGATACACCTCACAGGCGTGAAAGATCTCGGACACCGCCCAAAGATAAGGAAAGGTACAGGAGCAGGACTCCACCTAATCCCAGAGGGCGTGACAACGAAGAGATAGAGATAACCTCGGAAAACGCGTCCGCGTAACAATGGAAAAGAAAGGAGTAGATCCCCTTCTGTCCATTCAGCCGGGAGATATTCTGCGCATATTGACAGAGCAGAAAAGGATGATCTATACTTTGGTCCTAAGTGTTTCACTGACAGGATCCGAAGGATAACCCTGCATTCTGGCTTTGCCAAAGTTGGTCCAACCTACCAAAAATATACCGGCAGTACAAACCCGGATACCTGGCTTTCAGATTATTACACAGCCGTCCAGATCAACAACGGGACAGACCTGGAAGCTGTCAAGTTTCTTCCCCTAATGTTGCTAGACGGAGCCAGAGATTGGATTAATGGTTTACCATCAAGAACTGTCGACAGTTGGGATGATATGGCGAGAGTATTTACTCAGCATTTTCGAGGGACATACAAACGCCCAAATAGCATCAACCAGCTGAACCGTTGCACCCAATTTGAAGAAGAACCATACGTGGATTTCATCTCCAGATGGACTGCAATGAAGAATAGTTGCTCTGGGGTAACTGACGTACAAGCAATGCATGCTTTCGTCAATGGCCTAAAACCCGGACTTGTACCGTTCATGGTTGGCTCTAAAAAGCACAAAGATCTCGGATCTATGCTTACAACCGCTAACGAGCATGCTGCAGCCGAAGACGATATCAAAGCAAGAGGAGGCAATATTGAGTCACTGATACTAGCCAAGAAAACACCTCGTTCTGATAAAAAAGGAACTCCGGAGTCAACAACAAAGCCCAAGGAGGTTAACTTAGCCTTTGGAGGAGAAAAAGGGAACAAGTGGAAAGGCCGCAGTCCGGATCCCATCAATTACACTCCTGAAGAATGGGAGAGAATTAAGTCGGAACCCTGCGTCCACCACTCTCAGTTTGGGAAACCAACCCACACGAACGCGCAATGCCGGCTAAACAAGCATATGAAAGGCAATGCAGGATCCGGAAGTAAAGGGAAGGGTTCCAAGAGGAAACCTACCAAACAAAAGCCAGAAGCTGAAAAAGAAGACAGTGAATCGGACACTGATGACAAAATCCAGGAACAACAGCGAAAAGACGAACCTAAATTTCCGAGAGTTGACGGAGAAGCAATGCTAACTTTCCTAGCAACCCCGTCAGCAAAGGTGGCCAAAAGGACACTTCGAGAAATAAACGCGGTTGTTCCTGCAACCCCAAAATTCTTGAAGTATTCCAACACACCGATAATGTGGGATCAGTCTGATCATCCCGGAAATATCCCTGAACCCGGCACACAAGCTCTTGTTGTAAGCCCTATTGTTCAAAACACTAGGCTAAGAAGAGTGCTGATGGACGGAGGATCCAGCATCAATATAATGTACCTGGATACACTGAAGCACTTGAAGATATCCGAGTCCCAGCTCAATTACAGCAATATACGCTTCCATGGCATCGTTCCTGGCAGGCAAGCACGATCCCTAGGAGAAATTTCCCTAGATGTCACCTTCGGAGATAAAGATCACTTCCGGCAGGAAAAAATATCCTTCGAAGTAGTGCCGTTTGAAAGCGTGTATCACGCAATACTCGGACGTCCGGCTTTCGCCAAGTTTATGGCAAGATCTTGCTATATCTACAACAAGCTGAAAATGCCAGGACCCAAAGGAGGAGTAATCACCATTGCCGGTGATTTCAAGCTGGCAAACGAGTTGGAGAAGCAAAACGCCCTTTGCGCTCAAAGAGTTATAGCTCAGGAAGAACTGAAGGAGTTAGCCAAAGAGGTATCGCCGAAAGAAATGCCGACAGGAAAAGAAACTCGGAAGCCAACAGATAGCTTCAAGGCATCCGAGAATACAAGACAGGTAATCCTAGATCCCAAAGATCCGACAAAATTCGTCGTTGTAGGGACTGGGATGACCGACAAATAGGAAGGCGAGCTCATCAAGTTCCTCCGTGAGAACTGGGACATTTTTGCTTGGTGTCCAGCTGACATGCCAGGCGTACCCAGGGAACTTGCTGAGCACCAACTCAAGGTTATCCCCGGATCAAAACCCGTCAAACAAGGTCTCCGTCGATTTGACGGAAGAAGACGGAAGGCTATTGGCAAGGAAATTATCCGGCTTTTAGCAGCGGATTTAATCAAGGAGGTAATCCATACTGACTGGTCCGCAAATCCGGTATTAGTACCGAAGAAAGACACAACTGCCCTCAGAATGTGTATAGATTACACAGGATTGAACAAGTTATGTCCGAAAGATAGGTTGCGCTGCCGCGAATCGATCAAATAATAGATGCCACTGCAGGCTCTGAGCTTTTATGCTTTTTGGATGCATACTCCGGGTACCACCAAATACGCATGAAAAAGGAAGACCAAATCAAGACTTCTTTTATAACCCCGTACGGGACGTATTACTACGTAACCATGCCTTTTGGCCTGAAGAACGCAGGTGCAACCTACCAGCGTTGCATGCAACGTTGTTTGCATAGTCAGATTGGAAAAAACGTCCATGTTTACGTGGACGATATTGCTGTCGTAACCAAGGAAAAAGATACACTCCTTGAGGATTTGCGAGAAACTTTCGAAAACTTGCGCACTTACAAGATGAAGTTGAATCCATCTAAGTGCGTATTCGGGGTTCCCTCAGGAAAACTTCTAGGTTTCATCGTTTCTCAGAGGAATAGAAGTGAACCCGGAAAAGATCAAGGCAATCTTGAATATCTCAAAGCCTACATGTGTAAAAGATGTCCAAAGATTGACGGGTTCCGCTGCAGCCGTCAGCAGATTTATTAGTCGGCTGGGGGATAAAGCCTTGCCACTATACAAACTGTTAAAGAAATCCGACAAGTTTGAATGGACGGAAGAGGCCGACGCGGCGTTAACCCAGTTAAAAGAAACCTTGATGAACGCTCCCATCTTGGCATCTCCCAAAGATGAAGAACCCATGTTGTTATACCTTACGGCTACTAGTCGGGTTATCAGCGCGGTAATCGTTGTGGAACGGGCAAAAGAAGAGCAAAGCATACCAGATCAACATCCGGTATACTACATAAGCGAAGTTTTTTCCGAATCCAAACAAAGATACCCGCACTATCAGAACTGGCATATGGCGTATTTTCGCATCCAGAAAGCTGCGCCATTACTTCCAAGGACATTCTATAACAGTGGTATGTAAAGCACCACTAGGAGATATTATAAACAATACGGAGGCAACCGGCCGAGTAGCTAAATGGGGCATCGAGCTGGCAGCCTTCGACATTAAGTATCAGCCAAGGACGGCAATAAAATCCCAGGTTTTGGCAGATTTCGTCGCCGACTGGACAGAAGCAATGGAAAATACACCGATGCCAGAGTCCGAGTACTGGATCATGCACTTTGACGGATCTAAGATGAAGGAAGGAGCTGGAGCCGGCGTAGTTCTAAAATCTCCCAAGGGAGACACAATGGAGTACGTATTGCAAATACACTTCAACGCCAGTAATAATGTAGCAGAATACGAAGCTTTGCTTCATGGTTTGCATATTGCAAAAGAAATAGGGGTAAAACGCATCTTGTGTTACGGAGACTCGGATTTGGTACAGCATCAGCTCAACCAAACCTGGGACGCGAAAAGCCCCATAATGGCCGAATATCGGAGAACGGTGGATGAGTTTGCCATCTGTTTCTTCGGGTTCGAAGTCCTTCACATAAAAAGGGAGGAAAACTGGAACGCGGATACGTTAGCCCGCATGGGATCAGAGAGAGTAAAAACTTTACCACCAGGGGTATTCGTCCAGCATTTGCACGAACCATCCATAAAAGGTGGAGACGTCGATTACCCTTTAGCATCTGAAACAATTGAAGTCATGTTCGTTAAACCGGATTGGACAATCCCGTACCTAAACTTCTTAGTCAATCAGAAGTACCCGGAAGGAGCAGACGAAGTCCTGCAAAGGCAAATACAACGTCGATGCAAAGGATACGTAGTAATCAACGACCACTTATATAAACGCAGTATTTCTGGAGTTTTTCTGCGGTGTATTTCACCAGAGGAAGGAAGAGAAATATTGCAAGAAATCCATGCCGGCGATTGCGGACATCATGCTCAATCAAAAAGCATAGTCAAAAAGCATTCCGTGCAGGGTTTTTCTGGCTAACAGCCAAGACAGACGCCGAACGCATAGTGAATACATGCGAAGGATGTCAATATTATGCTAAGCAGACCAATTTGCCGGCCCAAGCATTAAAAACTATCCCTATCACTTGGCCGTTTGCGGTCTGGGGGCTAGACATGATGGGACCGTTCAAAACTGCAAGAGGTGGACTTACACATCTACTTGTAGCAGTAGATAAGTACAAAAATGGGTGGAGGCTAAACCCATCAAAAAACTGGATGGCGCAACTGCCAGAAATTTCATTATTGATTTAGTAATGAGGTATGGCGTCCCACACAGCATAATAACTGATAACGGGACAAATTTCTCCATTGGGGAGTTGGCAAAATACTGCCAACAAACGGGAATTCCCTTGGATCTTGCATCTGTGGCGCACCCGCAATCTAATGGACAGGTTGAAAGAATGAACAGCTCAATCCTGCAAGGAATACGCCCAAGACTCGAAACTCCTCTTCATAGAGCAGCCGGAGCATGGGTAGAAGAACTACCTTCCGTGTTATGGAGTATTCGAACGACGCCAAACAGGTCAACTGAGCAAACCCCGTTTTTCCTAGTTTACGGTGCGGAAGCCATGCTTCCAACGGACATGATCCATGATAGCCCAAGAGTGCAAAATTTTGATGACTCAGATGCCGAAGAAGCACGACAGGATGCTGTCGATCTCCTAGAAGAGGAAAGAGAACTTGTGCTTCAAAGATCCGCCATCTACCAGCAAGGTTTACGACGTTATCATAGTCGGAAAATCAGGCATCGCTCTTTTAAAGAAGGTGACTTGGTGCTGAGATTGGTGCAGCAAAGAAAGCACAAATTGGCCCCAGTATGGGAAGGACCATTTGTCATCAGTAAAGCCATGAAGAATGGATCATATTATCTTGTCGACATTCGAGATACGGAGGATGATCCCAAAAAGCCGAATCGCAAAAGAAAGAGAAAAATAGATGCTGAACTAGGAGAGACAAATAGGCCTTGGAGTATCCAGCAATTACGTCCCTTCTACACTTAGTTCAATTTCTATGTAAACATCTTTGAGATCATGAAATAAAGTTATCGGAATTCATATTCATTATAAGTACAAAATATTTCCGCTTTTTCTTTTCCCAATGATCTTACAAATACTCAATGTTGACCCGAATTGTGCCTGCGTGCTCGGTGTTTAAAAGCTGAATGATTCGGCCTGTTAAAGGTTAAAGGAAACTCGGATTGTGCCTGCGTGCCCAAGTTTCAGAACAGTTCCTTATTTTTTCTAAGTCTTATCTGATCGTGCGTATGCTGGGTTACTGGAACTAGTTAGTAAAAATGCCTTTAGCATGATTCATGCTTTCGAGTTTCAAAACTGCTTGGTTCGTCCCCAGTTACTCGGCATAACGATTCATAGTGCTATTTGAGCCATTGCAAACACTAAGAACAGTTAAAGCATATATACCAGATTGCTTAGAAGATAAAGGAGCAGCCAAACCCGGAAAAACTTTGCAAGAAGTTTGAAATCGCAAAAGGCGGAGTTCTTGTTTCGACAAATGACATAAAAGTATTACAATATGAGTTACATTGTAAAGAAGCTACTATACGCATCCATCATCCAGGTTACGTGCGCCCCCTTTAAATTTCTGAGTCTTCATCACTGCTATCATTCTCGGGGGCTGCGGGCACTTCTTCTTCCGGATAAGTAATGGAGATATTTACCATGGAAGCAATCTGCGTGGCATGGCCTTCAACTTCTTTAAAGATTGCATTTATTTGTGCTTCTGAGCATTCTTGAGGAATACCGGATGCTACACGCCAGGATTTTGCATCAGGGTAGTGTAAGCGCATGAGGCCAAGTGCCATTCGCGCACCACCCCGTGCTGCAGAGCGAAGGAAAGATTCCTTCGAATTTGCTACTTCCATAATGCCATCCGGAAGTCGGTAAACTTCTGAGAATTGTATACTGCTTGTAGGCAGGAATTTATTAAGTAAATGCATTCCTGCATTTCTGATTGAATTCCATATCTTCCCAAAGGCCCGGATCTTTTCCGTCCGAGAAATCCCTGGAAAATTTCCTGCTTTTTTGACAAAAGGCAAAGATTAGAAAATATAAGAATATGGCATGAAAGTATTGGTAAAAGAAGTCAACTTACCAAGAACCGCGTCAATTTCATCGCTTTCTTTCATACGAGGAAATAGCATACTTTCTAAATCATTGATAATGGATTTATCCTCTGCTGCCTGCAAAGAAGCCTTGGATTGCGCAATCCCAAGGGCTAGATTACTGGCTTCCAGTTCTTCTCGAACTTTTGAAAGTTCTCTTTGAAGGTTGGAGTTTTCTTCACGAAGTTGAGAAAAATAAGCAGCGTTCGCTGTGAGCTTCTTGGCTTTGGTTAAAGCAGCTGGAAAACAGGGACAAAATAATCCGACATTACGGCAAGATTTAGAAAAAACTTTCCAGCAAAAGTCAACAAACACGAAGAAAAATACCGGTGGCTTTGGATAATTGCTTTTGAGTCGACGCCAGTTCGTTGCTCTTTGACTCAATAGCAGATTGAAGTGTTTTTACTTCTTTGCTTTTGAGGCTAAGTTTTTTCAAAACTTCCACGTTTATGGCATCTGCGGAATGCTGAAACATGGAAATGAAAGCCAGATGCTTAAGTTTGAACAAGCATACAAAGAATCATTAAGAGGAATTTAGATTTTCAACTTAATGCTTGGGGGCTAGAGGTATTACCTGGCTCATTTCTCGCAAATCAGTTAAGGTCTCCTTGAATTCTCGGGCATATTCCATGAAAAGAATTCCTACGTGGTGAAGGCCATCGTGTATGACCTGCCGGGGCGAGAATGCGATATTGTTGCGGATAACTAATCCATTTTGCGGCCAAGGGCGAACCAGAGGCGCAGGAGCAAAAAACTTCTTAGCTTCCGGACGAATATATCCGAGTTCGTCGAAAAGTTCTTCTTTCACCCGGATATCATCTGGAGCAGGAATGGATTCGTTTCTGACGGGTGATTGAAGATTTCCGCCCATTGGCATATTCGTTTTTCCCCTTTTGCCTGCAGCTGCAGAAGGGAATTCTTCTTTGATGGTAGTTTGCCTCTTGCGCTTTTGAGTGTTGTAAAACTCGGCATACAATTGGCTGATTTCAGCATCAGAAGCAAGATCATCTTCTCCAAGTTCGTCAAACTAGGAAAGAATCAGCAGTATGTTAAAAATGAAGAGAGAAGATAATCTGAGGAAACTCAGAAACAAGGGAAGAAAAGTACCTTAGGAACCAGATTTTCCGCATGATATATGGCTAGACTCTCTTCAACCTGGCTATCGGCGGCAACTATCTGATGAAGGCGTTCGACAAAATCCTTCTTGCTAAAGGATCTATCAGTGCCTCTCATGCTATCTTCCGGTCCCGTGTACTCACAAAGAAGTCGGGAACGAAGGGATAAAGGTTGTACGCGACGTCCAAACCAGCATAACACGATATCCTTCCAAACCAAAGGTGGTTGAGAAGAAGAAAGTTTGGCAATGCGACGCTTTATTTTCATCAGGCTTTCAGGCAAATCCTCTGTTATTTCAAGTGTCCAATTTTCATGAGGAATGGCAGCAGAATTAACAAAGGGAGGAAGTCCGGTTTCTTTGTTGGGGAACGGAATGTCTTGATGATAAAAGAAAGAACCTAGCCAAGATTGGTCAGGTTTCGGCATTCTTATCCTGGGGTACCATTCTTCCCTAAAGTTTCTGAGGATAAAAGATATGGTACCGCAGATGGGCGAGACACCGTTTGTGATATTGTGTTTTACCTCGAAACAATAATGCCAGAAGTCTAAATTGGGAGTTATTCCAAGATACCCTTCGAAAAGAGCTTGGAAACTAGCTAATTGGAGGATGGAATTTGGAGAGATATTGTGGTTGGACACCATAGAAATTGAGGACGTCTAGGAAAAAGGCGGAAGGGGGAAAACCCATACCTCTCGTGATATGAGAAGTGAGGAGGACGCGTTCACCTTCCTTTGGCTTGGGCTCTGGCTCATTCTTCGAGATCCGCCATTTGCCTTTAACTATTAATCTGTCCCTTGACATCCGACGAAGGAGGACGAGTGAAGTATCACTCTGATTCCAAATTCCGACAAATTCTGCTTCTTCGTCAGCTCCGGCGGAGAAGCGCTCAGTGCCACGAGAGTGAGTCTTGACCCCCGCCGTTTCCGGTGCGGACGGCGGGGATGTTGTCGTGCTTGGGCCCGCTACGTCCGCGGCGGCGAAAGCGTTTCCTCCGCCCGCCGCGGATGCCGTGGTTCTTTCCGGCCCGCCGCCGGCATGCTTGGGCGACCCCAGCTGTGGATCCAGGTCGCCCAAAAGCTCGTCGATGGAGGCACGGGCTGGTGAGGACGACGGAGAGGCCATCGTTTTCGGCGGTGACGGAGCGCTCCGGCGTGCAAAGGGCTCGTCGGGGCAAGGATTCGTTCTAAGCTCTCGTGCTCGCGTTTGCGTCAATGGCGTGGGCAGAGGGAGTGAGGAAAGGTTTTCGGAGACGACGAAGACGGCTATTTATAGCCTAAAAACCCTCTAGATACGCGCCAACGGCTCTTTTGACCGTTGGATGTTCGACGCGTGTCGCTCGCCGGAAAATCCGGGAAACAGAACGACAGAGGAATGATGGCTATCTCCTCGTTTCTCGTGAGAATCTGTCAGAGATACGTTGCAGGGTTTCCCGCGTGAAACCAAGCGGCGCTTACGTCAGTATGATTAAAGCGCTGATGTCACGTGTTCCTTTTCCGCGAAGGATCGCGAAAAGAAAAGCCGGATTTTCATAGTTTCGAGTTTTATGTTACCATCTCCTTCAAAAGGAAAGAAGAAAGAATCAAGACTGCTGAATCAAGTTTCCCGGACAAAATGTATTTGACGAAAGGCGGAGTTTCAGAGTTTTGATCCTTCCTGGGGGCTACTGTCGGATATATACCGAATAGGGGTATAGAAGATGGTAGACAAAAGAGCTGGACTACCAGGGTGGCCTGCAAGGTAATGGGCTTAGGTCCATTGGGCGGCCCAGTAGTCCAACGCGTAGAAGCCGGATTCTAGAAGAACCCGGATCACGGCCCGCGTGATCTGGCTTGGAGGAGAAGACGGATTCCTTACTTTCCAAGTTACAAGTTAAACGTAGTCTTCTAGGTTTCTGGTTCTGTAAGCCCTAATCCGGCTATTATATAAAGCCGGACGGGAGATAGATTTCATAAGTTCAATAAGTTCTTTTAGTTCCAAGGTTCTAGGTCCAAGCTCAAGCCTTACGCAACTCGCCGGGAAGTTCATCCTCGACGAGTAGCTGGATCTATTCCCTTACATTGTAACCTTATTATACGGGCTTTAGTCCCTCATAGTGAGAAGTGCAGGAGTAGGTACGCCGTACTGTCGCGACGTACCGAACCTGGGTAAATCCCGTGTTCTGTGTTTACTACGCTATCCCGTTACCCCACGTCTCTACCGTAGTCTCATGGCACCCCAGTCTATGAAAACTACTACGATGTCTCGACAATTACTCTATGCCGAAAATAACAAAGTAGTAGCATGTCGGATATAAATTTATTCCAGCATGAGTTGGCTAATTTTAGCAACACAATTTCATACATTGATAGTATGTAAGCTTTTAACGAATGGCATATAGCAAAGCAGTCAACTTTGATAGAAGGGAGTTTTATCCATTGTAATTTAGCCATAACCAATTGCATGGAGCAAGATACTGATTGGTGAAATGTAAATTTCACGCTATTTAGAGGCAAGAATCTTCCATTAACTATTAAGATAACCAAAATATTATTTTCTTCATAGGTAAAGGTAAGATAACTGTAACCAAAAAGATATAGCATACCTAGGCATTTAGCTCGGCGGATCAGAAAGCATGGGCAGTGTGTTCCGCAAAATGTAGATATGGGATGTGGCTGGGCCTGGCTATATCGAGAGGATGAGATTCTGGATATCTCGACTGGCATCCTGGATAACGTCTACACAATTTCATTGAGAATTATACAATGAGAATGCAGACATGTATCTTTTGGCCGATCAAATTTTCATAAGTCTTTAGTGAAAGAAAATAAGACATAAAAGTATCTTTTGAGTTAAACAACATGAGGCGGAAACCAAAAAGGTTGCTAGTTATGCATTAGAAGCAAATGGCGACATGATAGCCATGTCAAGAAGCAGCCACCTGAATCACACCATACGCATTTGTCAGACCAGGGAAGGCAAACCAGCTTCTACCCAATGACATATATTGGTACACGTATCTACAAGAATAGGATTGAAAATAGAAACATGGTCACTGTAAAATTTTGTGAATAAACTTATTATTTTTTCAAGAAGTCTAGGTAAAAGGGGGAAGCAAATTGGCTCGGTTGAGCTATACAATGTCCAATGCCCGTCCATGCTTTAACATATGAACTAAGAAGTCCAAAAACTAAAAGATACCCGAGAATAGAACATTGACATTAGTAAGCAAATGAGAGGTTCGTGAGATTGAGATGAAACACTCAAATTTCTAAATAAAAAAATATGGCCAACAAACCAATACAATGGTCGAATGCGTATACATGTTTTAACGTGTGAATATTTGTATTGGTCGCTGAAAATAACAAAGTAAATATAGATATAAAGAATCACATTAGTATATCACTGCACCTTTACCAATTTATGTATCATGAAGTTAATTAGAACTATAAACTCTAACCTTTCACATTAATTTCTATTACTACAATCAATAAGAAACATCTATCTGGAAATGGAGACCTTAGCTAGCAGGGGAAACATAGGGCAGCAGAACCGACTCTGTTCAGACTAAAATGGACATCACCAAATTCAAGCCAGGTATTGACTAATGCAGTCCGCTACAAACCTTGCCAAGTACTCCCTCCGTCCGGAATTAAGTGTCACAAAGTTTGACAAAAGTGGAGGTATCTAACACTAAATTATGTCTAGATACATCCACTTTTGTCAAATTTTGTGACATTTAATTCCGGACGGAGGGAGTACACTATTTCACAAGTATATTTCTATAAACGTCTAAATGGGAATCCAATCTACACGAAGAAATTTGGCATGCTACCATCATTTATATCAATTTTCAGTTTGTATATAGGATAAACCACTTCTTTCTATCGGCATAAATTTCAACTTAATTGTAAGTATATAACCAGCTGTGCAGCAGATAAAGAAAAACGAATCACCATCAAGCAAAATGAGACCAACTGAGAAAGCAGCGAGGTTTAGGATGTGTGCCAAACTGCCAATACAGCTATACCTTTGCAAACTCCACAGCAGTCCGATGGCTGCAAGCTCCTTGTTGTCGTCAGTTCCGGACAATCAACACCATAGGGTGGTACAGCCCCACATCGATTTTGTTTGCAAAAGATGATGCTCCATTTCTTTCCTTTCTCAACGCTCTAGAGGTTGTCTTAGACCGGATCAGCCTCCAGGTAGCCAGACCTGCGTAGGCAACAGCCGGGCTCATTGCTGAGAGAGGACAGGGCAGTGCGCATGACAGGATCCAATCGACCATGTCGTCGCTCCGTAGTCATTGATAGTTGGCGACCAAGCAAAGAGCTGCCACATGCCCACATCCCTCTTTCCACGAACCGCCACTCCGGGCCCACGGGATATGCTAACGACCACCACGTCCTTCGTTTCCACGAACGGACACTGACATGGTATGCCCAAAGTCATGGAGCACCGCGCCTGAGAGCCGCCATCGACTGAACCCCCTCCCTCCATGCTCATATCCACCAGTAGTCGTGTCGCCCTGGTCCTCCTGCGGGTTTCCTCCGGTGACACGGTCCTCCGAGCTCCACCTTGCCGGCAGCATCATGGGCTGGGGCTGCAGCAGTATGTGTTCGGGCCATGCCGCATCTTGCTGCCGCGCAGTCACCGTGAAGACCGACCGGCGCTCTCGCGCAGACCCTGATCCAGATTGCAGGCATAAGACTCAAGACGAGAGAGAAAAATGGAAAAACCCGGCTGTCGGATATATACCAAATAGGGGTATAGAAGATGGTAGACAAAGTGCCGGATTGCCAGGGTGGCCTAAGAGGTAGTGGGCTTAGGTCCATTAGGCGGCCCAGTAATACGACGCGCAGAAGCCGGATTCTAGAAGAACCCGGATCACGGCCCATGTGATCTGGCTTGGAGGAGAAGACGGATTCCTTGCTTTCCGAGTTACAAGTTACCGTAGTCTTCTAGGTTTCCTATTCTGTAAGCCCTAATCCGGCTATTATATAAAGCCGGACGGGAGATAGATAAAGAACAAGGAATAACAGAGAAGCTCTACGCCAACTCGCCGAGAAGCTCATCCTCGTCGAGTAGCCTAGATCTAAACCCTCATATTGTAACCCTGTTTACGGGCTTTAGTCCCAATTAGTGAGAAGTGCAGGAGTAGGCACGTCGTACTGTCGCGACGTACCGAACCTGGGTAAAATCCTGTGTTCTGTGTTACTACGCTATCCCGTTACCCCACGTCTCTACCGTAGTCTCATGGCACCCCCGTCTATGAAAACTACTACGATGTCTCGACAGTTGGCGCCCACCGTGGGGCAAACGACGTCAGGCGTAAGATTCCGATCTGGGATACTTGGTGGAATCGGAAGATCAATCACTGTCGGAAGCTTGGAGTTCGACAACGACGTCGGGCGCTTCCTCGACAACGGATCCTACATACCGGCGCAAAACCACCTGGTAAGTGCCTGCGTGCTACCGATAGGATCTGCTAACATCTTTATCGGGCTAACTGCATAAGCAATGGGGTTTTGCGGTGGAAGCAAATTTATCCCACTCGCCCTATACCCAGTCGAAGATGACTATGATGCCGGATTCTGCTCAGATCGCCGACAAAAAAGTGATACACACTTTATCGGCATGGTGCAATCCGACATCGCCGAAAACACGGATGACGGAAATCCCGTGCAAGAGGCAGACAACAACGCACCCGTCATGGAGACGGAAGACCAAACACCCGTCACAGAGGCGGAAGATCCGACATCCGTCAACAAGACGATGAACTCGGAAGCAGAATCCGTGCTTGCCGCCATTGAGGCGAGGTTGGAGTCGGAAACCGGATCGGGTAACTTCGATTCCGAAGACGAAGATGAGGACGCCTTCGTAAGAAAGGTTAAGTCCTTTCAAGAGGGATTTCATGAAGTTCTAATGGCGAAACCGGCTGATACCACGGACGCCGGTAGCCAGGAAAGCCCTAAAACCCCTCCGCCATAGGAAGAGAGAGAAGACGGAGAAACTTCTCCGGTATTCCCCAGTGTCAAGAAGATGACAAGATGAGGCCTGTCAAAAAAACCTCCCTCTTCCAAGAAAAAGCACCGTGCTGCTAAAAAACTCCAACACAAAATCCGGAAGAAAAAATCAGCTGATCTCGCTGATGAAAACCTGGAAGTTGGAGATGTCAGCGGAACAAAGCCTGCGGAGAAGAAATCCAAAGAAATCACTGCTCCGCCAATGACGGAACAGGAAGAGCAAGAGCTATTGCAAACACCAGTGGGACCAGACGAACCCCCTGAGATGTGGAAGCCAGGAGACAAGCTTTCCAACGGCAACAGCAACATCTACTCAGATCTCGGCAACATCTCCAACAAACCCATAATGACATCAAGGTCATGAAGGAAGAAATAGAGGAGTACGAGAGAAAGAATAGATCTGCGTTAAACCTACTAGGTTACCCGGAATCGCAAGACCGGAAGAACTGCCGCCAAAAGAAAGGTTCCATAACCCATCTTGGCAAAAGCAGGTAAACGGCAAAGATGCCAAGGGCGAACCAATATACAAGACCGCAGCAGAAAACGCGGGAAGCAGCGTTCGCGATTCTTAACAACGATCTGTATTCCAACGGGGAAAAACTCCAAGGGGTGTATGCTTTCCTAGGAAAAGCATTGCAACAACAACAGCGCGCCCAAGAGCGATCAGGGAGGCTGCATGATAACTCCGCCCTATGCAAGACAGCTACTTGCGCTGCTGGAGCACCTGGACCGGAAGAACCCGGGGATTCAGACAACTCAAAAGATAAAAAAGAGGATCCGAGAAAAGACAAGAAAAACCCCGACAACCGGGATGCAGCGTCTAGGACCGGATCCCATCTCCCGAAAGATGGGCATAAACCCATGATCGGGAAGACAAACACCGGAAGGACGGCAAAATAATGCCACCTCCGAGAAACCCAGCTGAGAAAGCTGGAAGATACGATATACCTCACAGGCGTGAGAGATCCCGGACACCGCCTAAGGACAAAGAAAGGCACAGGAGTAGAACTCCGCCTAGTCCAAAAGGGCGTGATCACGGAAGAGATAGAAACAATCCCGGAAAAGCGCGTTCGCGCAACAATGGAAGAGAAAAGAGCAGATCCCCTTCTGTTCATTCAGCCGGAAGATATTCTGCACACATTGACAGAGCAGAAAAAGATGATCTATACTTTGGCCCTAAGTGTTTTACTGACAGGATCCGAAGAATAACGCTGCATTCTGGCTTTGCCAAGGTCGGTCCAACATACCAGAAATACACCGGCAGCACAAACCCGGATACCTGGCTCTCGGATTACTATACAGCCGTCCAGATCAACAATGGGCCAGACTTGGAAGCTGTCAAGTTTCTTCCCCTAATGCTGCTGGACGGAGCCAGAGATTGGATCAATGGATTACCATCAAGAACAGTCGACAGCTGGATGATATGGCTAGAGTATTCACTCAGCATTTCCGGGGAACGTACAAACGCCCGAACAACAAATCAGTAAACCGTGCACGCAATTTGAGGATGAACCATACGTGGATTTCATCTCTAGATGGACAGCAATGAAGAATAGTTGCTCTGGAGTAACTGACGTACAAGCAATGCATGATTTCGTCAATGGCCTAAAACCCGGACTCGTACCGTTCATGGTTGGTTCCAAAAAGCACAAAGATCTCGGATCTATGCTTACAACCGCCAATGAGCATGCTGCAGCCGAGGATGACATCAGAGCAAGAGGAGGCAATATTGAATCACTGATACTTGCCAAGAAAACCCCTCGTTCTGACAAAAAAGGTGTCGTGGGATAATCACGGCAGATGTTACCGGGGGTAACTGATCTAGGGGCAAGTCGACACAGGTATTTGGGAGAGGGTTTAGCTCGAAGGAAGACATGGCGAAAAGCAATCTAAGAGCCGGAAAACAACTCGCCGGATCTCGATATGATTATACTGGATACTCGATAATAGGTGTTACAGTTATGACTTGAATCTCTCTCAGGCGAAGCCTAGGGGTTGGTTTATATAGTACTCATACCCCCTTTGGCTTGCCATACAAAGCGCTCCTTGAGTCCTACTCGAACTCTACATACGTATCCTAGCTTTCCTTATCGTAACCCACAATCCGGGTTACAATCCTTACAAGCCCTGGGCCTTCCAGAAGCTTCTGCGTCCCTAGCCGGATTTGGTCCATACGCCGTTTGGGCCGGATTACACCTGGGGTTGGCATACCGAGTTACTATCCCCTCATCAGTAGTCCCCAGAATAGCTTGGGCTTCCAAGATTTACTCTTCGAAGCGCTGGCTATTCCCTACAGAAATATCAGATGCAAACACATGAGGATTAAGACGCAGCGCGTCTATGAATAGCCGAGACTGGCGCCAAGGAAGCCAGGTAAAAACCCGGCTCTTCTTTTTAGGTTCTTCCTTAATCTCTCAAACTTAAATCTCAATAGGAAACTCCCTGACTCCACATCCTTCTTGATAACTACCGCTGATACAGGGAAGGCAATTTCCCCTTCCTTTTTCTCTGGATCATATTGGCCTGCGCATAAAATGTGCCTTTCAAATTTCGAAATCACCAATTACTCCGCATTCCCCGGGTCTCGACCGTTAGGCCAAGCCTTTCCACCCGGACGGTTATAAATAAAGACCAATGAGCAAATCCAACTCTTAACGGCTCATTTCCCCCATTCCACTTCTTCCCAAGCTCGAGCTCGCAGAGTGCCACCACGGAACCCCACGCATCTCGCCGGAGCCCATCCGACTTCGTTGCGCTCCGCCACCGCACGAACCGCTCCAGCTCCTGAATCCGCCGCCAAGCCTCCGATTCGCCGGCCAACGGTCACGAAAGGGCACGAATCTTGCGCTATCTGTCTCCGCAAGGCCTTACCCCAATCCTCTTCGGTAAGTTCCTTACACCCTCCAGCTTATTCTCGCAATTTCTTAGTTCTTCCTCAGATTGGATCTGAATCGAGCGGTCCGCGATTTCTCGGCTGCGCCAAATTAACTCACCGATTTCCACTATAATCACTCCCATAGATAGGATTTATAGCTTGTATTGCTCCCCTAACTCCAGTAATCACTAATTTGGTCACAAATTTAGAAATAAGATCCCCAATCTAGGCTCGGGCCATCTAGAGTTTCCGCCTTTGCTCTCCCTCCTCAGAAAATCTTACTTCTCCGGCTCATTCGCAGATAGTATGCGTATAAGTATCCCCCTAGCTTCTCCAAACATTTGCTTTTGCGGAAAGCTCTTTGGGTTTTGTAAAGTCACTTGATACCCGGACGAACCATACTTAACCCGGCGAGGCAATAGCCGGATTACGTTTAAATTGCCGATAGCTGCTTACCTGCTAACTTCCAAGTTTTTGTTTCTTACGTCCTTTTCTTCAATGTTTCACCAGGTCAATCCCATGGCGCCCAAGAGGCAGGGGAAACAGCCGGCTAAGGCTAAATCCACAAACGCCATTTCAGCCAACTGGGGGAAGTCCTCCATCACCAAGACCAAACTGGAGGAATTGGTAGAGCTTGGAATCCTACCTCCACAGGAATCCATCCGCTGGAGAGCACCTGGCAACGAAACCCGGCCTTCTCCAGCCACGGATGAGGTAATATGCTTCGTTGAACACGTGACCCGGGGCTTCAGGCCTCCGGGTCATCCCTTCTTCCGTGACGTCTTAGACCACTACAAACTCCGTATCTTTGATATAGGCCCGAACTCCATTTTAAACATCTCCCATTTTATCGTTCTTTCCGAGTCTTACTTGTGCACTCCGCCAAGTCTGGCTCTTTTTGTCGAACTTTTCCAGTGCAAGCCGTGTCGCGAAAGCGGCGACGGCGCACTTCTTACTTGCGGCGGGGTTTCTATCCAGCGCCGCAAGAACTCCCTTATGCCTCCCATTTCTCTCAATTCTCACGTAAAACACTGGCAGCTTTCTTACTTCTACTGCCAGGATACCTCTCCACCCGGCGAAAAAAAGTTGCCGGGTTTCTCGGAGGGTCAACTCGACATCTCCGAGAAATTCAACGCCTTCGCCCCTGACTCAGACAGGGAGGCGATCTTGCCTTTGTTAGCTAGGATCTCCATCTTGTCCGCCCGAGGCCTCATCGGACTAAACCTGGTGAAGACCTGGGTTAGCTTCCGCATTCAGCCAAACTCCCTTCGTGAGAAGCTGATGTGCGAATACTCGGGTCAAACCACGGACCCAATCCGCTTCTCTACCAGCACCCTTGCTCCGGGTGACATCAACAAGACGATTAAGGGTTTCCTGACAGAGAAACTCGAGGTAATCCGGGGCATAGCCGGATTAGAACCTTTTACCCTCGAGAATCCAGCCCCCGCAGTAAGTTCCCTGCCTTTTGATTTTGACTTCTGACAGCTTACTTTTATCCGCTTCTCTTGTCTTGATATTAACCATTACTCTGGCATTCTCTCCTCAGGCCGATGACGCCTTCTGGAAGGTCGACACCTCTCCTAGTTCCGAAGACGCGGAGGAGGAAGACGATGTCATTGACTCGAATGAAGGTACACACTTGATTCCCTTGCACACGTTATATCCTGCCACTTCTTCTTCTTTATGCGGGAACTCGGATATTTTTCAGAGCGAGAGGACCAAAGCGAAGAAGAAGAAACAGACAGCAGGGGCGGGTCCACCAGCGAGGAGGAAGAGCCGGAGCCGGCCACCAAAGCCGGAACAAAGAGGAAATCCCAGAGGATAGCCCTCCAGGTTTTTACTTCATCTCCTCACACTTTGGTTTTCTGTTTCCATAACGTCACTCCGGGGCTAACCCCATCTCCACCCCTTTTGATCGTAACTGAAGGAGCCGCCCGCGACTAGGCGCCGAGTAACCCGGAATCATCCGGGCAACGAGACCCCTAACCCGGTCGCTTCGCCGCCCCCGGTTCAACACCCTGGTATTTGTTGTAAACAAAATTTCTTTCCGATCGTTCCTTTGTAACATAATCCCAGGTCTTTCTTGCCATTTTCCAGTCTCTTCCGGGTCTAGTGACGGCTTTCCCTCGGACTTCCCGGTGAACACCGGGTAAGCGCCTTTTCCTGATATTACACCGAACTTTCATCCTTTTTTTTTTTAAAATCAAAGACTAATTGCGCCCTTGCGCCTTCTTCAGAGCACGGTTATTAGTAGCGACCAGGAGGACTCCGGGGCTAGGGTCCGGGTCGAGAGCGAGCCGGCTGATGATGCCTTCACCACGACTGGCGACGAGCAAGTGTCGCCACCGGAGCCAGCTAGGCATGACGCCGAGTATCCAACTGCTTCGCACGCAAGCGAGAAGGAGAAGGGAGCAGCTTCAAGCGCGGGAGGGGGACCAGACTCCGACATTCGGATGACCCGGGTGCCACCTCCTGTTACAAGAATGCTCCTTTTCCCACTTTCCAGGTACCCGAGCCATCTAACCCGGATAACGCTGACTTTAACCAACTTAGAGCGCTCTCTCGCCATGAAAGCTTCAGAAGGGACTGTCTTAGAACGTATGGCTGCAGCACATCAGGTAACTTTCACGTGATACTCCTTATTATACGTCCAGTCCCCAAGTCCCGAGTATAATTTCTTTAATTATCCTCGGTACTTCGCATAGTACTTTCCGGTACTCATTTCCTCAGATGAAACACTCTCATGATATCCGGCTCACAGCTTTACCCGGCCTTTGCAGGCAGAGATTACTCAGTCAGATGAAGCGTTACTTAAAGCTGAGCAGCTCTTGCTGGCTGAAGTTAAGCGTAGGGAGGCCCTTGAAGCGGAGATAAAGACATTGAAAAAAGATGTCTCCATTTACAAGAAGAAGTACAATACTGCCCAGTCTTCGCTGAATAACCTGTCGACTCAGCTTACGGACACTTACCGTATCTTGCTAAGTAAGTTTGCTATTTGCGATTAATTTGCGTATCTCTATCTTGCTGCTGTAATAACCAACATTACTGATATGCTCTTGCATGTTTCGATTGCAGGTGCTAACCTTGCTGCTCCGGAGGAGAATGCCATTACTCAAGTTAAAACTCTGAAGACTATGCTCCGGACGTTTTTTGCCGGCACGAAACTTTTGCTGGATGCTATCAAGTGGCCTTCTGAGGTATACCCGGGAGAAGATAATCTTATGCAGGCCTTCTCAACGGTGCCTGGATGGATTGAGATAATGAAGCGCTCAGCTTGCCGGATTGGAATGACCCGGGCCCTTACACTGGCGAAGGCTTATTTTCCTAAGCTTGACCCGGCCAAGGTAACATCCGGGTTTCCAGAATTCAAAGCTGACGGGTCCAAGTTTGAGCCCAAGGACTTCAAAGATATTCAACGTGTACGCGCCCCTCAGCCACTACCTTGGCCGACAAAATGGAGCTGGACCAGATCATGAGTTCATATGACGCTGAGGGCAAAGTTATTTTGGTGGATGCACCTCCTCCTTTTGATATGGTGGAAAGATGGTCGACTGACCTGGCCAGGAGGAAAGAAGAGGCCGCAAAGAGAGAAGCAGAGCTAGGCGCAAAGCCGTCCACCTCTACACCGGCCGTGCCTCCGCCTGTCCGTCCAGATGTGAAGAGCCCGAGCAAAACTGCTAGCAAGGCCAAGGAGCAAGTCCAAGATCTAGACCCGGAGGGCCGCTCTCAGGATGCCGAGTAGGATGCTACCTTGTGCTTTTCGTTTCTCGATACTGATATGATTTTTGTAGTGCGCCTGTGCGCCATTGATGCTGATACTATGACTGTATGCTTTGTTAATTCATGATAACTCTTTGCCTTCCCTGGCTTTTGATAATATCCATCCTTGTGTTACTTATGAGCTTATTCTCGATACTTCGAACTCTTGCTTTCAATTTCCTTTTGAGACTCGGTTAACCGAGTATCGTAGGTTTTGATAGATGGACTTTTTCTTTAAGTCCCCAATACTCGGCAACTAAGGTTTACAGACCTTGGTAGTTAAATAGTTTGTTTCTGTTTCGAAGTCCCCAGTCCCATGACCCAAAGTACGAGCTATGGGGGCGTGGGCTTTCTCAGATGACATACTGCTGTTTTACCAAGCTGAAGACCAATAGCTGTTCTCATAAATACTGAAGTCATGCTTAATATTTGTTGAGTTTCCGGCTATGTTAGCCTTATACTCTGCATGGACTTGTGGTTTAGATGACCCTTTTGATTACCTTGTACTATAAGCCGGCTTTCGCGTG
Source organism: Alopecurus myosuroides (assembly GCA_028641055.1). Classification (NCBI taxonomy): domain Eukaryota; kingdom Viridiplantae; phylum Streptophyta; class Magnoliopsida; order Poales; family Poaceae; genus Alopecurus; species Alopecurus myosuroides. The sequence continues at coordinate 121,616 of JAPCYS010001905.1, read as the reverse complement.
GATACCATGTCGTTGCATCTATACGAAAAACAAAATCAAGCACGCTCCATTGGGCTGCATAGTTTGATTGTAATCGTAAGTGAACAGATCATGCCACTTTGGTGCGAGTCACATCGAGCTTAAGTAAGAATAATCAAGAAAATTGGCTCCTTCGTCCAGTTATAGGATTGTAGCCGCACCCGTTTGTACGAGTAACCAGCCCCATAACTTATAGGCATCATGGCCGGGTCTCCGGGTTTGTGATTACTTATTGAAGTAGATCAACCCTCCGGAGACCTATATTCACGTAATGTATTTCGATGATATTGATGTATTGATAATAACAATGTTACTTACTTGTAACTGAAGCAAGGATCATGATAAGACTCGAAACCATCTTCTTTTGTTGATAAAAATTTCTTATTTGAATCAGCAGGCCGCCTCATTAAAAACCTTCCAGTCCCCTTAGGTACCCTGGATAGGAAAAAGAGTGCGTATGAAACCTGCCGCCCATTACACTGCTTTAGTTATTCTCGAGAATCGGCCTCGCGTTGGTACGGCCGATACACATTCTCCACTTGCTATGCCCTTTCGTAATGAGTACCGGATTTGCTAGCCATTCCGGGTATATCGCCCTTGACACGTGATCAGCTGCGGATGGTGGTACGTCTTCTTCTTCCCTACTGAGAGTTTTGAAAATATCGTTCCCGATGAAGCCTACCATCTTAGGGTTTTGTTCTGCCCTAACTTTTGCTTTGTCCCCCTCAGGAGTTGGCTTTTTTGACGTTGCTCTCTCTTCTAGGTCCACCTGAGAACGGTAATGTTTGAGCTCTTCCTTCCTACAGGCTTGCTCGGCCATTGCCGCGTCTCCTTCATCACACTCAGCTGCTATATCTCGGTTTCCGTGTACGGTGATGGTCTTTTTAGGACCCGGGATCTTCAGCTGTAGGTACACATAACATGGTCTTGCCATGAACTTGGCATAGGCCGGCCTTCCAAACAATGCATGATAAGGGCTGCGCAACTTTACTACCTCAAAAGTAAGCCACTCGATTCGATAATTGTCCTTTGACTCCCCGAAAGCTAACCTCCAATGCCACTTTTCCTTCGGGGCATGCCGAATGACCCGGCACTATCCCGTGAAAAACTGTTGTACTTTTTTGCAACTGTGATTCCTTTAAGCCCATGCGCAGAAAAGTTTCCCAGTATAGGATATTGATACTACTCCCTCCATCCATCAAGACTTTCTTCAGCTCGTAACCATTGACCTGTGGCGCCACTACCAAAGCCAGGACTCCCGGTGATCAATCCTATCCGGGTGATCTCTTCTGCTCCATGTTACCTCTTGCTCTGACCACTCAAATATCTTGGAACAGCGAGGAGACTGAATTAACTGCTTGTTTCATATCTTCTTGTCCTTGCTAGAACCTCCAGTAGTGTGCACATGATACTGACCCAGCTGTTTGGGGTTAGCTTGAAATCCTCCCCTCCCCCTTGATTGTTACCTTGATTTCCAACTGGCGGATTGCCGGCTGGGGGCGGCCCGTTGCCCGAATTTCCACCTAGACCCGGACCTCCTCCTCGGCCCGCACCTCGCATTGGCCCGTTCACTTCCTCGTTCTTCCACCTTTGTAAGTCGGCACTGCTCCAATGAATGATTGGCCGGCTTGCCATTCCTGCTATGCTTCGGGCACGCCATCCTAAATATGTCCCAACTGTTGCTTGGTCTTGGGGGTACTTGGTAGTGTCCCCCATTGTGATTTCCGGTATTAAAATTCCCTTCGGATCTAGGTCTCGAAGACCCGGCCTCTGTATTGGCCACAAACTCGGAACTCCCCTCAAACGGGCGCTTGTTCTGGCTATTTCCATTGTTGTTTGGTGCCGATCCATTGCCGGTCTTCCCACTGCTACTTGCGTTTGCTTTTGCCTTCTTGTCATCAACTTCCTCTTCTGTAGTATCCGTTGCAGCGTGTTTGTTGCATGCATCCATTAACTCTCCCATCGTAACCTCCGCTGCATTTCTGCTGGATTTCATGCGGGTTAGCTTTTGTACTAAAGGAACATACTTACATGTTTTCGCCATAGCTTGTAGTGCGTCCTTTGGTTGGATATCTGTAGATGAGTGGAGTATCTCCATAACCCGGCGTACCCAGCTTCGTGCTGACTCTCCTTTCTTCTGGACGCACCTTTCTAAGTCATCAATAGTAAATAACTTCCTACAGGTCCCATGGAAGTGCTTGATAAATGCGGTTTTTAGCTCCTCCCACTTGATCGACTTTTCCGGTAAATTGGTGAACCATAACTTTGCTGCTCCTCTGACATCATTAAGTACATGAACTTGGCTTGGAGATTCTCGGATGCGTTGCGAATTGACATTGCCATCTCGTAGCTGCTTAACCACGTTTCCGGATCCATCGTTGGCTCGTAATTCACTACTTTCCCCGGTTCTTTGAACTTTTCCGGGTAAGGTTCCGCTCTGATATCATCCGAGAGACACTTGGGTCCCGCAAGGGTGGTTGGGGCTGGTCTCGCCCGGGAAATGCGTGACCCGGCCGGGGTGCCACGGGGTGAGGAGCCACCGGTGGATCGTGTGCTGCAGACCCGGCCCCGGCTCTTCTGGCCCTGGAGCTGTCCACTACTGCATGTGCTGCTGATACTGCCGGTACTGTCTGGACGCGCGGTGGGGGTGGCATCTGCTGTTGCTCTTCCCTTCGTCGTGCCGCGCTTGTTTGGACGTTGCCCTGTTGTTGACTCACGTATGGCGTCCCATGCATCCCACTTCTGTGATCTGGATAATTGACTTGCTGTGCTACCGCGGTGTGCAGCAGATCTATCGCTTCGCCGGGTTTCTTCTGCGTGCGGCGAGTCTCTTACAGGAATCTGGTTAATGCGAGTGTTGCTGCATACACGTTGTCCATGGGGTTGTTGTAGTGACCTGCTGGGGTACGGAATCGCGATGGTGGAGGCGGCATGGTGTTGCCGGCTGTCGCCCCCGTCCGAGGCAAGGGTAACCCGGCTGGCGCGTTTACCGGCTGCACTCCCGTTGCTGGTTGCGGTATGGTCCCTTGGTTCGCCGGTGGGACTGGCTGATCTTGAGGCGTGAACACCAGGGCAGTCGGGTTGATAACCCCTCCTGTTGCCGGTAACATAGTTCGGTGCCTTTGGTGAATCCTCGTCGTTTCCTCCCGAAGCCGGGTCTCTCTAGGTCATCCTTCCCTTGCCGCGCTGCCATCCCCTGCTTTTCTGCTTCTACCTGCCTTCTTTGCTGCTCCAATGCACGACGAGCCACGTCCAGATCTCTTACACGCTCTGCTGCGTTTTCTGGGGTGATAACTGTAGCTAGGACTGTGGGATCCAAGATCAAATTATTATCAAACAGAGCTGGGTGACGCGGATTCGAGGGGCCCGCCCCCGGTGTCCGGTTTGCTTGGAAACCCAAACTTATTTGCGTGTCGCTCCTCCTCCGCTGGGCGACTGGTGACTGATGCCGATTCTCCATCGACCTGGGCCAAGATCGGGCCAGCCGTACCTTGTTGCTGAGCCAGCACCTGCGCCGCCCCGACTGGCGCCGCGGCTGCGTTTCCTTGATTGGTATTGATTGCGGGGGCCGCATAAACTGCAACCCGGCGCATAATGCTTGGCGTAGATTCGTACCGTTCTTCCTCTTCGCTATTTTCCTTCTCGTATCGGTCCTCCGATAAATCCCGTATAGACTCGGCACCTTCCTCCCTCTCTGTCGGACCCGTTGTTCCGATCGATTCTTCTTTTTCCGATTGAACACGCGTGTCCTCCCCTGACACAGAATCAGATTCAAGATTATCACGGCTTGAATTGGAAGCACATACCATACCGATGAAGACGTTGATGCGGCCGACTGTCACGACGGATCCGGTTTCGAGGTGATCCGACTCTGGCCCCCAGCCAGAATCGTCTACCATCTTCTCTCCTTGGTTGTTGACGTAGATTTCTCCGACGACGAGGTTCCTCATGTTCTTCCGAGCTTCTCCCGTGATAAACACCTTTGGACGCAGGCCCCACGGTGGGCGCCAACTGTCGTGGGATAATCACGGCAGATGTTACCGGGGGTAACTGATCTAGGGGCAAGTCGACACAGGTATTTGGGAGAGGGTTTAGCTCGAAGGAAGACATGGCGAAAAGCAATCTAAGAGCCGGAAAACAACTCGCCGGATCTCGATATGATTATACTGGATACTCGATAATAGGTGTTACAGTTATGACTTGAATCTCTCTCAGGCGAAGCCTAGGGGTTGGTTTATATAGTACTCATACCCCCTTTGGCTTGCCATACAAAGCGCTCCTTGAGTCCTACTCGAACTCTACATACGTATCCTAGCTTTCCTTATCGTAACCCACAATCCGGGTTACAATCCTTACAAGCCCTGGGCCTTCCAGAAGCTTCTGCGTCCCTAGCCGGATTTGGTCCATACGCCGTTTGGGCCGGATTACACCTGGGGTTGGCATACCGAGTTACTATCCCCTCATCAAAAGGCACTCCAGAAACAACGAGGAAACCCAAAGAGGTGAACATAGCCTTTGGAGGAGAAAAGGGAAACAAGTGGAAAGGACGCAACCCAGATCCAATCAACTACACTCCAGAGGAGTGGGAAAGGATTAAGTCGGAACCTTGCGTTCACCACTCGCAATTTGGGAAACCCACCCATACAAACGCGCAATGCCGGCTAAATAAGCACATGAAAGGCAGTGCAGGAGCCGGAAGTAAGGGGAAGGGTTCCAAAAGGAAACCCGCCAAACAAAAGCCAGAAGCTGACAAAGAAGACAGTGAATCGGACACTGACGAAAAAATCCAGGAACAACAGCGTAAAGGCGAACCCAAGTTTCCGAGAGTTGATGGAGAAGCAATGCTAACTTTCTTAGCAACCCCGTCAGCAAAGGTGGCCAAAAGAACACTTCGAGAAATAAACGCGGTTGTTCCGACAACCCCGAAATTTTTGAAGTACTCCAACACACCGATAATCTGGGATCAGTCTGATCATCCCGGAAATATCCCTGAACCCGGCACACAAGCTCTTGTTGTAAGCCCTATTGTTCAAAATACTAGGCTAAGAAGAGTGCTGATGGATGGAGGATCCATCATTAATATAATGTACCTGGATACACTGAAGCACCTGAAGATTTCCGAGTCTCAGCTCAACTACAGCAACATACGCTTCCATGGTATTGTCCCTGGCAGGCAAGCACGATCCCTAGGAGAAATTTCCCTAGATGTCACCTTCGGAGATAAAGATCACTTCCGGCAGGAAAAAGTATCCTTCGAAGTAGTGCCGTTCGAAAGCGTGTATCACGCAATACTCGGACGTCCGGCTTTCGCCAAATTCATGGCAAGATCCTGTTATATTTATAACAAGCTGAAGATGCCAGGACCTAAAGGAGGAGTAATCACTATAGCTGGTGATTTCAAGCTGGCAAACGAGTTGGAGAAAGAAAACGCCCTTTGCGCTCAGAGAGTCATAGCAAAGGAAGAACTGAAGGAATTAGCCAAGGAGGTATCGCCGTCAGAAATGCCGGCAGGAAAAGAAACTCGGAAGCCAACAGACAGCTTCAAGGCATCCGAGAATACAAGGCAGGTAATCCTAGATCCGAAAGATCCGACAAAATTTGTCGTCGTAGGGACCGGGATGACTGACAAATAGGAAGGCGAGCTCATCAAGTTCCTCCGTGAGAACTGGGATATTTTTGCCTGGTGTCCAGCTGACATGCCAGGTGTCCCCAGGGAACTTGCTGAGCACCAACTCAAGGTTATTCCTGGATCAAAACCCGTCAAACAAGGTCTCCGTCGATTTGACGGAAGAAGACGGAAGGCTATTGGCAAGGAAATTATCCGGCTTTTAGCAGCGGATTTCATCAAGGAAGTAATCCATACTGACTGGTCCGCAAATCCGGTATTAGTACCGAAGAAAGACACTACTGCTCTTAGAATGTGTATAGATTACACAGGCTTGAACAAATTGTGTCCGAAAGATAGGTTTGCATTACCGCGAATCGATCAAATAATAGATGCCACCGCAGGCTCTGAGCTTTTGTGCTTTTTGGATGCATACTCCGGGTACCACCAAATACGCATGAAAAAGGAAGATCAAATTAAGACTTCTTTCATAACCCCATACGAGACGTATTATTACGTAACCATGCCGTTTGGCCTGAAGAACGCAGGTGCAACCTACCAGCATTGCATGCAACGTTGTTTGCATAGTCAGATTGGAAAAAATGTCCACGTTTATGTGGACGATATTGCTGTCGTAACCAAGGAAAAAAATACACTCCTTGAGGATTTGCGAGAAACTTTCGAAAACTTACGCACCTACAAGATGAAGTTGAATCCATCTAAGTGCGTATTCGGGGTTCCCTCAGGAAAACTTCTGGGTTTCATCGTTTCACACAGAGGAATAGAAGTTAACCCGGAAAAGATCAAGGCAATCTTGAACATCACAAAACCTACCTGCGTCAAAGATGTCCAAAGGTTGACGGGTTCCGCAGCTGCCGTTAGCAGATTTATTAGTCGGCTGGGGGATAAAGCCTTACCACTCTACAAGCTGCTGAAAAAATCCGACAAGTTCGAATGGACAGAAGAGGCCGATGCGGCGCTGGCTCAGTTGAAGGAAACCTTGATGAAAGCTCCGATTTTGGCATCGCCAAAAGACGAAGAACCCATGTTATTGTACCTTACGGCTACAAATCGGGTTATTAGTGCGGTAATCGTTGTGGAACGGTTAAAGGAAGAACAAAGCATACCAGACCAACATCCGGTATATTACATAAGCGAAGTTTTTTCCGAGTCAAAACAAAGGTACCCACATTACCAGAAACTGGCGTATGGTGTATTTTTCGCATCTAGAAAACTACGCCATTACTTCCAAGGACATTCCATAACAGTGGTTAGTAAATCACCACTAGGAGACATTATAAACAATGCAGAGGCAACCGGCCGAGTAGCCAAATGGGGCATTGAGCTGGCAGCCTTCGACATTAAGTACCGGCCAAGGACGGCCATAAAGTCCCAAGTTTTGGCAGATTTTGTTGCCGACTGGAATGAAGCAATGGAAAAAACACCAATGCCGGAGTCCGAATACTGGATCATGCACTTTGACGGATCCAAGATGAAGGAAGGAGCTGGGGCTGGCGTAGTCTTAAAATCTCCTAAGGGAGACACAATGCAGTACGTGTTACAAATACACTTCAACGCCAGTAATAACGTGGCAGAATACGAAGCTCTGCTTCACGGCTTGCATATTGCAAAAGAAATAGGAGTAAAGCGCATCCTGTGCTATGGCGACTCGGATTTGGTGCAGCATCAGCTCAACCAAACCTGGGACGCAAAAAGCCCTACAATGGCCGAATATCGGAGAACAGTAGACGAGTTCGCCATCTGTTTCTTTGGATTTGAGGTCCTTCACATCAAAAGGGAGGAAAACTGGAACGCGGATGCGCTAGCCCGCATGGGATCAGAAAGGGTAAAAACCTTACCGCCAGGAGTATTCGTTCAGCACTTACATGAGCCATCCATAAAAGGTGGAGATGTTGATTACCCTCTGGCGTCTGAATCAATCGAAGTCATGATCGTTAAGCCGGACTGGACAATTCCGTACTTAAACTTCTTAGTCAATCAGAAGTACCCGGAAGGAGCAGACGAAGTCTTGCAAAGACAAATACAGCGTCGATGCAAAGGATACACAGTAATTGACGGCTGCTTATATAAACGCAGTACTTCTGGAATTTTTCAGCGGTGCATCTCACCAGAAGAAGGAAGAGAAATACTGGAAGAAATCCATGCCGGCGATTGCGGACATCATGCTCAATCAAAAAGCATAGTCAAAAAAGCATTCCGCGCGGGTTTTTCTGGCTAACAGCCAAGACAGATGCCGAGCATATAGTTAACACGTGTGCAGGATGTCAATATTACGCTAAGCAGACCAATTTGCCGGCCCAAGCACTTAAAACTATCCCCATTACGTGGCCGTTTGCGGTCTGGGGGCTAGATATGATGGGACCGTTCAAAACTGCAAGAGGTGGACTTACTCATTTGCTTGTAGCAGTGGATAAGTACACCAAATGGGTGGAGGCCAAACCCATCAAAAAGCTGGATGGTGCAACTGCTAGAAATTTCATCATCGACTTGGTGATGAGATACGGTGTGCCACACAGCATAATAACCGACAACGGGACAAATTTCTCCATCGGAGAGTTGGCAAGATATTGCCGACAAACGGGAATTCGCCTAGATCTAGCATCTGTGGCACACCCGCAATCCAATGGACAGATTGCGAATGAATAGCTCAATCCTGCAAGGAATACGCCCAAGACTCGAAACTCCTCTTCACAGAGCGGCCGGAGCATGGGTAGAAGAGCTACCTTCCGTGATTTGGAGTATAAGAACGATGCCAAATAGGTCGACTGGGCAAACCCCATTTTTCCTAGTTTACGGCGCGGAAGCTATTCTCTCAACAGATATGATCCATGATAGCCCAAGAGTGCAAGATTTTGACGAATTAGACGCCGAAGAGGCACGACAGGATGCCGTTGATCTCCTAGAAGAGGAACGAGAGCTTGTGCTTCAAAGATCCGCCATTTACCAGCAGGGTTTGAGACGTTACCATAGTCGGAAAATCAGGCATCGCTCTTTTAAAGAAGGTGACCTAGTGCTGAGGTTGGTGCAGCAAAGGAAGCACAAATTAGCCCCAGTATGGGAAGGGCCATTTGTCATAAGTAAAGCCATGAAAAATGGATCATACTATCTTGTTGACATTCGAGATACGGAAGACGATCCCGAGAAACCGAATCGCAAAAGAAAGAGAAAGATAGATGATGAGCTAGGAGAGACAAAGAGGCCTTGGAGCATCCAGCAGTTACGTCCCTTCTATACTTAGTTCAATATCTATGTAAACATATTTTGAGATCATGAAATAAAGTCATTGGAATTCTGATATCCATGTTTTTTACAAGTTTATTATAGTAAAAGCATGTTTCCACCTTCTCTATTTCCCAATGATCTTACAAAATACTCAATGTTAACCCGAATTGTGCCTGCGTGCTCGGCGTTAAAAAACTGAATGATTTCAGCCTGTTAATGGCTAAAGGAAACTCGGATTGTGCCTGCGTTCCCAAGTTTCAAGAAAGTTCGTTACAAATCTCTAAGCATTACCTGATCGAATGTATGTTGGGTCACTGGATCTGGTTAGTAAAAATGCCTTTAGTATGATCCATGTTTCCGAGTTTTAACTGATTGGTTATACCCAGTTACTCGTCATGACGATCATAATGCTATCGAGCCATTTCAAACACTAAAGACAGTCAAAACACATATGCCAGAGAACTTAGTAGATAAAGGAATAATTCAACCCAACAAACTTGCAAGGAATTTCATAATTCAAAGCTGCAAAAGGCGGAGTTCTTGTTTCGACAAATGAAATAGAAGCGTTACAGTATGAATTACAGTGTAAAAATAGCGCTCCTATTATACAAATCCACCATCCAGGTTAAATGCAGTCCTTCAAGCATCCGAGTCTTCCTCGCTGCTTTCATCTTCGGGGACTGCGGGAACCTCTTCTTCTGGATAAGTGATAGAAATGTTAACCATGGAAGCAATCTTGGTGGCGTGGCCTTTGACTTCATCAAAGATGGCGGTTCGCTGATTTTGTGTATACCCTTGAGGGACACCAGAGGCCACGCGCCAAGATTTCGCATCAGGATAATGCAGGCGCATAAGGCCTAGGGCCATGCGCGCACCACCTCGTGCAGCGGAGCGTAGGATGAACTCCTTTGATCCCGCAACTTCCATGATGGCACCCGGAAGTTTGTAAACTTCCGAGAATTCTATAGTACTTGCGGGAAGGAATTTGTTAATCAATTGCATTCCTGCATTTCTGATTGCGTTCCATACCTCTCCAAAAGCTCGGATTTTCTCAATCCGAGAAATGCCTGGAATATTCCCTGTTTTGATGGCAGAAACAAAAAGAAAAGAGCTTAGGTCACAAAATAAAGGAAAGTGAGACATGGAGAAATTGGTAAAAGGAACTAACTTACCAAGAACCTTATCAATTTCGGTGCCTTCTTTCATGCGCGGGAATAGCATACTTTCGAAATCATGGATAATAGATTTTTTTTCTGCCGCTTGCAAAGAAGCCTGGGATTGAGCAATCCCAAGGGCCAGATTACTGGCTTCCAGGTCTTTTTGAACTTTCATAAGTTCCTTGCGAAGGCTCGCGTTTTCTGCACGGAGCCGAGATGCATTGCTAGCGTCCTTTGCTACTTTGTTGGCTTTAGCTAAAGCAGCTAGAGGACACAAAAACATTTCGAGCTTATGAAAATTCGGGAAAAATGTTATCCGGATAAAAACTGCAGAGAATACATACCTGTTGTTTCAGATAATTGTAGCTGAGATGACGCCAGCTCGTTGCTTTTCAACTCAATAATAGATTGAAGGGTTTTTACTTCTCTACTCTTGAGATTAAGCTTCTTAAAAACTTCCAAGTTTATGGCATCTGCGGAATGCTGAATACGGAAATGAAAGCCAAATGCTTAAGTATGAACAAGCATATGAAGAAACATTAAGAAGAATTCAGGTTTTCAACTTAATGCTTGGGGGCTAGAGGTGTCACCTGGCTCATTTCTCGCAAGTCGGCCAAGCTCTCGTTGAATTCTTTGGCATATTCAGCGAAAAGAATCCCACCGTGATGAAGGCCATCTTGTAAGACCTGGCGAGGGGAAAATATAATATCATTGCGAACAACTAATCCGCCCTGTGGCCAAGGACGAATTAGAGGGGCAGGAGCGAAGAATTTTTTAGCCTCCGGACGAATATATCCAAGATCGTCGAACGGTTCTTCTTTTATCCGGATGTCACTGTCCAAATTGGAGACGGGTTCGTTTCAAGCATAGGTCCGGAGATTTCCACCCGTCTGTGCTTCCGTTCTACCCCTCGGGCCCATGGCTGCAGAAGAAGATTCTTCTTTGATAGCAGTCTTATGTTTCTTCAGCTTCTTTGTTTTCAGAGGAGTTGGGGCAAGACTGAAAGAAGAATATCCGAGAGTTAAAGATCTCGAAGAACTGAAGGAGGATGGTAACTAGGAAAAACTCCGGTAAAATACCTGGACGTGGCGATAGGAATTCCGTCAACAGTTACCATTTTCTCGAAAGTCACCTGCCTTTTGCGCTTCCGGTCATTGTAAAACCTTTTGCGCTTCCGGTCATTGTAAATACTAGGTTTTCTTCGATTTGAGCGCTGGTGGCAACCAGTTGATGAAGCCGCTTTATAAAATCTTTCTTGGTATAGGCTTTATCTGTTCCCCTCATGCTATCTTCTGGCCCTTGGTATTCGCAAAGAAGCCGGGAACGAAATGAAAGGGGCTGAATGCGACGTCCGAACCAGCATAAAACAGTGTCCTTCCCAGTTAAAGAAGGTTTGGAAGAAGTAAGCTTGGCAATACGGCGCTTTATCTTCATTAAATTTTCCGGCAATGTCTCAACTGCTTCAACTGTCCAACTCTCTCGAGGAATGGCGGCGGAATTAACAAATGAAGGAACCCCGATTTCCTTGCCAGGGAATGGGATGTCCTGATGATAAAAGAAAGAACCCAGCCAGGATTTGGTGGGTTCTGGCATTTGTATTCTCGGGAACCAATCCTCTCTATTTTTCCGAAGAATGAAAGATATAGTTCCGCAGATAGGGGAAATGCCTTCTGTGATGTTATGTTTTACTTCAAAAACAGTATTGCCAAAAATCTAGACTAGGAGTTATTCCGAGATATCCTTCAAAAAGAGCTTGGAAGCTAGCTATATAGAGGATGGAGTTTGGAGAGAGGTTATGTGGTTGGACGCCGTAATAGTTAAGGATGTCTATGAAGAAGGCAGAAGGAGGTAAACCCATACCTCGCGTAATGTGAGATGTAAGGAGGACACATTCTCCGTCTTTTGGTCTGGGCTCGAGCTCACCATCTGATTTTCGCCATTTGCCTTTAACTATTAATCCCTCCTTCGACATTTGTCAAAGGAGGACGAGGGAAGAGTTACTCGGATTCCAGTTGCCGACAAATTCTGCTTCTTCGGTCGCAATGTGTTCGTTGACTTGAAACAGGATCTTTTCCTCCGCCGTTTCAGGAGCGAACGGCGGGGAAGCGGCGGAGCTCGCGCCCACAACGTCCGCGGCGGCGGAAAGGTTTTCTCCGCCCGCCGCGGAGGCCGCGGTTTTCTCCGGCTCGTCGCCGGTGTGCTTGGGTGACCCAACTTGTGGATCCAGGTCGCGGATGAGGTCGTTGATGGCGCGCGAGTGGGCGAAGACGGTGAGCTTGCCATTTCCGGGCGGCGCGGTTTGTTTTTGGTGCTTGGAGGTGAGGAGCGCTCGGGGCAGTGCGTCGCTTGAGAGCTCGTGCGCGTCAATGGCGAGTGCGGTGAGAGTGCGGAAGGTTTTCGTTGAGGACGAGGATGGCTATTTATAGCTAGAAATCCGTCAAGATACGCGCCAACGGCTATTTTGACCGTTGGATGTTTGCCGCGTGTCACTCGCCGGAAAATCCGGGAAATGAAACGACAGGGTAATGATGGTTATCTCCTCGTTTCCCACGAGAATCTGTCAGAGATGTGTTTCTGGGTTTTCCGAGTAAAACCCAAACGTCGCTTACGTCAGCATGGTTAAGTGCGCTGACGTAAGAAGTTCCTTCTCCGCGAAGGATCGTGAGAGAAAACCCGGATTTTCAGGATTCCGAGTTTCATGTCACCATCTTTTTCAAAAGAAGAGTAAGAAGAATCAAGACTGCTGAATCAATATTTCTCGGACAAAGTATATTTGGCGAAAGGCCGAGAATCAGAGTTTCGATCCTTCTTGGGGGCTACTGTCGGATATATACAAATAGGGGTATAGAAGATGGTAGACAAAGTGCCGGATTGCCAGGGTGGCCTAAGAGGTAGTGGGCTTAGGTCCATTAGGCGGCCCAGTAATACGACGCGCAGAAGCCGGATTCTAGAAGAACCCGGATCACGGCCCATGTGATTTGGCTTGGAGGAGAAGACGGATTCCTTGCTTTCCAAGTTACAAGTTACCGTAGTCTTCTAGGTTTCCTATTCTGTAAGCCCTAATCCGGCTATTATATAAAGTCGGACGGGAGATAGATAAAGAACAAGGAATAACAGAGAAGCTCTACGCCAACTCGCCGAGAAGCTCATCCTCGTCGAGTAGCCTAGATCTAAACCCTCATATTGTAACCCTGTTTGCGGGCTTTAGTCCCAATTAGTGAGAAGTGCAGGAGTAGGCACGTCGTACTGTCGCGACGTACCGAACCTGGGTAAAATCCTGTGTTCTGTGTTACTACGCTATCCCGTTAGCCTAGATCTAAACCCTCATATTGTAACCCTGTTTACGGGCTTTAGTCCCAATTAGTGAGAAGTGCAGGAGTAGGCACATCGTACTGTCGCGACGTACCGAACCTGGGTAAAATCCTGTGTTCTGTGTTACTACGCTATCCCGTTACCCCACGTCTCTACCGTAGTCTCATGGCACCCCCGTCTATGAAAACTACTACGATGTCTCGACACCGGCCACGGCTAGGAAAGGTAAACGGCACAGTCAAGACGATGCACCTGCACGGGCATGAAAAAAAACAATAAGAACAACAACTGTTGCAGATGGAAGAACAAAAGAGGTGGCGACAGAGTCACAGAGCAGAACCGAGCGGGATGCGATCACATGCAGAGCGGGGAAAGGAGAAGGCCGCGAGGACAATGACCAGGGACGAAGCAGAAGAAGTGCCGCAGAGGCCAGGCGACTGAGACGGCAATCTTAACCGTTCAGACGCTAGAGCGGCCCGTCGCGGGAGGAAGCCGCCGTGCTCCCGCCTCCCACATGGTGAGCAGCCGGCAACATGGCTATTTGTCGAGCGCGAAAGCAGCTGGCAACACGGCTAGCCATCGAGCGCCCAAATGGCAGACCATCGGACGGGTCGGGGCCATCATCCTGGCGAGGTGCTGCGTCGGAGAAACCGGAGCGCTACCCTGACGGGCGCGAAGCCGGAGCAAGTTCCGACGCACGGCACGGCCACCTGCCACACAAGAGCTCGACCCGGGGTAGCTGACGGCATGGGGTCTCTAATTTGCGGACATCAAGCGCAGTCACGTCCTCGTTGGAGGAGGACGCCGGCAGCTCGTGCCGCAAGAGAACGGGAAGGAAGAGAGCGGACCGTGGCGATTAGGAGAAAGAGGAAGACAGAGAAAGGAAAGAGAAGAGGTGGGGACATGACTGTCGGTTCCTCTGGCCTTATCTCTAATCTATGCGGTGGAGGTCTGGATTGTTACGTGTCAGTGTCTCCTGGCCCACCATAAACTCGCTCTGTCAACAGCAAAGTGCAACACGCAGGGGACGGTGGCCCACCACGACCGGATTCACCACACGTTTCACAAGGCGCGAAGCGAACCTCGGTGACCATGACCGGATCAACCGCACACGCGAGACAAAAGAACGCGAACAAACGAAAGAAAGCAACGACACGCGTCAACGAACGAAGCCAGATCGTGACCATCCGAATTTTATGGGAATTTAGACTCTACTTGCTTTCGGATCTTACTTATTATAAGGCTCGTTTTGTTACAGAATGCTTTAATCAAAGCTATGATATTAATTATGAAGATACATTAAGTCCTGTTGTGAAAGCGGCTACTATCAGAACTGTATTGGTTGTCTCAGTTTCACGAGGATGAAGTTTGCGGCAGGTAGATGTGATGGACGCGTTGTTTACATGGTGTTTTGTAAGAGCAGGTTTACGTGAAACAACCCCTGGTTTTGATGATCCATACTTTCCTAATCACATTTACGAACTTGACAAAGCATTATATGATCTGAAACAAGCACCTCGAGCATGGTTTTCTTGCCTCAGTTCCAACCCGCATACTCTTGACTTTATTCCTTCTAAGGCTGATACATCATTTTTTTCTCTATAACAGATCAGGTATCACCATATTTTGCTAATTTATGTTGATGATATTATTGTGTCAATCTCCTCAAATGAAGCCATTTGTGCTTTACATAGATATTTTAATGATGAATTTGTTGTTAAGAATCTTGGAGACTTACATTATTTTCTGGGTATTGAGGTTAAGCATGTTTAGGATGGTCCTATCTTGACTAAGGAAAAGTACGCTCCAGAATTGTTACACACAGTTAGGATGACTCAATATAAACCTGCGCCCACACCCTTGTCAACCACTGAACCCGTACCTCTTGTCGATGGGGAACTTCTTGATTCAGAAGGCAGTACTAGATATCGCAGCATTGTAAGTGCCCTTCAATACCTCACTTTAACACGCCTCGATCTGTCATTTTCTGTGAACAAAGTATGTCAATATTTACATGCTCCTACAACAACATATTGGACCGCGGTTAAAAGGATACTACGATATGTTAAGGATGCAGTAAGGCTTGGAATAACTTTTCAACGGTCTTTCTCTACACTTTTGAGTGTTTTTCCTGATGCGGATTGGGCATGCTGACTTGATGATAGACGTTTCACTGGTGGTTTTGCTGTATTTCTTTGTGCCAATCTTATATCATGGAGTACACGTAAACAGACTACTGTGTCTCGTTCAAGTACTGAAGCCGAGTATAAATCTTTGGCTAATGCAACTACAAAGTTGATATGGGTTGAGCATTTGCTCAAGGAACTTGGAGTTTTTCTGCAACAACGGACCATGTTTATGGTGTGACAACTTGGGTGCAACATGTTTGTTTACCAATCGAGTCATTCATACTCGCACAAAACATGTTGGGATAGATTTCCATTTTTTCGTGAGCGAGTAGCAAATAAAAAGTTAGATATCAAGTTTGTCTCTAGCAAATATCAACTTGCTGGTGTTTTAACAAAACACTTCCCATAAAAGGTCTTCATCAGTTTAGGAGTAGTTCAGATTAAGAGGGATGTTAGACTTGTAATACACAATAGACCGTATAGTATGGTGTATTACACCGACTATGTACGTAGCCTTGTAGGCTACGACAAGGTCTGTTCTCATCCCATATAAGAGCATCTCCACCGGGGCCCTCCAAACGGCCCCCCAAAGGCCCAATAAGGGTCCGGACCAAAAAAGAAAACCCGCCGCAGCGGCAGGCCCCAAAGGTGTCCACCCGCCAAATTTATGTCTGGCACCCCTGGCCTACCCGCCAAACTGAGGGCCTGCATGGGGACGTCGAACATCGTCCGCTCACCCCATCCGCCAAACTTAGGGGCCTGCATGGGGACACCGAACATCGTCCGCTTACCCCACCCGGCGGCCCCAGCCCGTCATTGAGACAAGCCTCCATCTTTCTGATGTTTCCTCCCGCCGCCGATTCGCACCATCGCCGGCACACTTATCGTCGCCAACTCTACGCAGGAAAATGGCGCGAAAACGCGCGAAAAGAAGTCCCCACCGGTTCTCCTGTCCATGGCCTCGCCCTGCCAGTGGGAGAAATCTCTGTCGCCCTCAACGCCTCGGCTGCCGCATGCATTGACGCCTCCGCTCAGTCCAGACGACACGCGACGCGGCAGAGCAGTCCAATCGCCCACGCCGCAAAGTTATGGCGTTGTCATCGCCGCTTCGTCAATCCCGCCCGCTCGCCGCTACATAACCCGGCCCCAGAAGCAAAATTCTCGCCATTTTCTCTAATGCTTCCCCTTTGCCATTCTCTTTAGCTACCCTGCGCCTTCACCATAGTTCACGGCTACCCCCTGACGAAGGGATAAATCTTGGACCTATCGGGTGAGCCTACCCGGTCTAAGGCCCAAAACCCAAGCCCGAAGGGAGATGCCGTGGACAGTTCAAGAAGGCCCAATCAAGGCCCACCCGCAAAGCCTTGCGGGTTAAGAAAGAAAACTTGTAACCGACTTTAGGTTAGGATTTGTAACCCCCCGGGTACGATTTGAGACCTGGCCACCTATATAAGGCCAGGAGAACCACCAGGAGGGGGACCAAGCAATACCGCATCACCAAAGCCTTGAGATTGAGATCTACTCTCGACTCGAGCACCCCCACTGTAACGGATCTATTGCTAATACAGACCGACAGAAGCAGGAGTAAGGGTTTTACCTCTACAAGGGCCCCGAACCTAGGTAAATCGCGCCCCCTGTTAGCCGACGATTGTCACCAACGCCTACACGTTCTCCTAATCGAAACCCTATCGGTTCACCCGAGGGACTTGTTGAGATGCATATTCGACAATTGGCGCTGTCTGTGGGAACGGTGGGTGCTGGATCTATGGCATCTTCGACCTCATCATCACCAAACTTCAGCTGGAGCCCCGGAACTTCAACTCCAACCAATCCGATCCGATTCGGGTCGGTCATTCTCGCGCCATACTCGCCGGAATCACGCCCGGCGTTCAGCGGACTGGAGAAAAGCGTCACCCTGACGTTCGGGAGCTTCCAATTCTACGCCAACAAAGCAGGGATCCTGCACTTCCCCGAGCAAACCAATCTCAAAGGATCGGACTCTGAGTCGGTCTCGAGCCCAGAAGTTGTCGACTCACTGCCCAACTACGCGAGTCGCGACCTAGCAAAGTGCGGCGAATCCATCCGCCTAAGCACTCGCAACTTCCACACCATCTCTGCAGAGGAACCTTCTCGGGTTGGGAAACCTCTCCAATCCACGCCTAAGACTCACGTGCCATATCTGTTTCAGGTCTGCATGGCAGGATCAAGTGACCCACCCGAAGAGACAGAAGAGAGCGCGAAGGAACGCGAGCTCATCAAAGTATAGCGAGCAGCCTGGGTCAAGGCAAAAACGGCCGTACACTCAGCCAAGCCGATTGAAGAAGGAGCCCCTCAGGAAGATCTAACCGCATACCACTATCATCTAGTGAAAGCGGCAACATTGATCAAAGAAGCTCGCAAGGATATGGCCGAGCGGAAAAAGCTGGCGGATGAATCAAGCCAGCGCTGTGCGGCACTCTCCAAGACACATTCTGTAGAGAACCATCCCGGGAAGAAGAGATACGTCTGACCGCAACCATGGATGGCGAATCTCTGAGCGGGATTAGCAGGACACTCGAAACCTCCATCATGCGCATCGACGATGATGGCAACGTACACCCGACTACCCCCGCCGCCTCGGTCCTGGCTGCAGCCAATTACCTGCAGGCGAACCAGCCAGGGGAGAATGACCCCCGCGCGGAGCAATACAGGCAAGTCCAGAAGGGGATGGGCATGGCAGCCGCAATGCTCGTAGCCCAAGGCCGCAAAAACACGACTGCACAGGGGAAGGACAAAGAAACACTCCGCAGACATAGGAGTACATCGCCCAGGAAGGAGAAGTCACCTCGACGCGCCCGAGGAAAAGAAGCTCGGCGACGCGGTGATAGCCCGAGTAGCAGCGATGACAGCCCGAGGGATCGAGATTGCCGTCCGCAGCATCACAACAGCCGCTCGCGACACCGCAGCAGGTAGCCGCGGAAGGAGGTCGATCGCGACCAGCCTGGATACAACGCGCGATCTGACATCGCGCAAAACAAAGTCAACAAGGCCCGAGCAGTCAGGAACCGCGCACGTTCCCCATCCACCTCTTCTGAAGAGGCATGCGGCGCATTATGCTTCACTCGTGACATCCGCGAGGCACCAATGCCCTGGAGATTTAAGCTTACCACAGAAGTGCCAAAATACGGCGGTTCGCTGGAGCCCAAATCCTGGCTGTCGGATTACCTCACGGCAGTAAAATGCCAACGTGGGAACAAGACCACAGCTATGCAGTACCTTAACCTACATCTTGTAGGCGCTGCGCGCAGCAGGCTCGAAGGAAGACCGAAGGCGTGCTGCGGATCATGGGACGATCTAACCTTTGACTTCCGCAAGAACTTCCAGGCGACATATAAAAGACCCGCAACCATCGAAGAGCTGCGAGTTTGCAGTCAAAAGAGTGGTGAGTCTACCCAGGAATACATCCAGCGATGGACCACACTCAGGAATACGGCGGGAAACATATCGGAAGAGGTCACAGTCAAAGCTTTTACCAAAGGAGCTCGGCGAACCGCCTTCAGAGAAGAATTGGGGCGAGCCGCACCCAAAACCATCGGAGAGCTAATGGCTACAGTCGACAGATGGGCCAACGGAGAGGACTCGGTGCGCAATGAAAAGGCATCTTCACCAACACCTGAAGACGACCGCCAGGGTCGAAAGAAGAGGAGAAAGCATTACGATCACGACGATCGGGAAGAACTGGTGGCGCCAGAGTTCACGAGAAATCGCGACAGCGGACATCATGGAAATCGCGAATGGAAACCAAAGCCATAGGATAAAACCCCCGAGGAGGACCTCGACGGTTACTGCACGCTACATCTATTTACAGATAAGCGCACGGGCAAGACCAAGGCAACACACCTCCTTAAGGACTGTCGAAAGTTCCTCGACATACACGAGTCCTTCTCAAAGAAAAACAGAGCTGCAGTCAGCCAGGGCTACCCACAACTCCCAGGAGGAGGACACCAAGGATTCCACCAGCCATAGGCCCTACCTCCACCAGGAAACCAAAACGCAGCGCTGGCAGCGCTACCCGCGCCACCCGCCGCAAACTAGGGAGGCAACGGGTACCCGAACCCAGCAGGACTCCTTGGAATGATACAGAAAGTTTTCCCATCCCGCAAGGCCCAGAAAACAAACACACAACAAGTAGTCATGGATGTCCAAGCTCCATCGTCCAAACCCGAGTATTTGAAGATGGCTGACCAGCCGATAACTTTCTCCAAAGAGGACCATCCCCCGCGAGTTTATCGACCAGGACACGCCGCGCTCGTCATCCAGGCGCATATAGGCAACTACGAACTTGCCCGAGTGTTCATGGACGGAGGCAGCAGGATCAACATCATTTACACGGACACACTCCGCGGGATGAACAAGAACCTGGACGGACTCGCGGAGTCAGAGACATCCTTTCACAAGATAGTACCAGGGAAAGCAGTCAAGCCACTCGGAACAATCAACTTGGAGGTGGTGCTCAGGAACCGAAGAAATTACACACGAGAGTTCTTCGACTTCGAAGTAGTCGACTGGCCCTCACATTACGACGCCATTCTCGGCCGAACAGCGTTCGCGAGATTCATGGCAGTACCTCACTACGCCTACCTAAAACTCAAACTTCCTGGGGAATACGGCACCATCACCATAGATGGAGACTTCCAAAAATCTGACAAGTGCGACATCGAGGAACTGGAAGAATTGGCAAAGACCGCGGACCACTCCGTGATGCCTCTCACCAAAAAGGATGCTCCAAAACTCGAGTTCAGTGCAAACAACGACACTCAAAAGCATCAAGTGCACCCGACGGAGCCCGCGAAGACGGCGATGGTGTCCACCACCCTTTCGCCCGCATAGGAAGGCGCGCTCGTCGAACTCCTCCGTGGATACTGGGAAATCTTCGCCTGGCAGCCTTCAGACATGCCAGAGATACCCAGGGAGTTTGCCGAGAACTCACTCGAAGTTTTCAAAGACGCCAAGCCTATCAAGCAGACAACCCGACGGTTCTCAGAGCCTAAGCCGAAAGCACTCGGAGAAGAAGTGAACAGACTGCTCGCCGCAAAGTTCATCCGAGAGATAAAGATATCCACCTGGCTAGCCAACCCGGTGCTGGTCCCGAAGAAAAAAAGTGACATCCTTCGCGTGTGCATCGACTACACATCGTTGAACAAACACTGCCCCAAGGATAACTTCCCCTTACCACGGATCGACCTGATCGTGGATTCTACAGCAGGTTGCCAGCGCCTCTCCTTCTTGGACGCCTACTCGGGCTATAATCAGATCAGGATGAAAAATGAGACGAGGAGAAGACAACGTTTATCACACCTCACTGGGTCTACTGCTACACGACGATGCCCTTCGGGCTAAACAATGCAGGCGCAACATATCAGCGCTGCATGCAAAAATGCCTCGCCAAGCTCATTGGCAAGAACGTACAAGTGTACGTTGACGACATCGTCATAAAAACTCGAGTGGATGACACACTCCTCGAGGATATCAGCGAGACATTTGACGCCTTCAACGCGTACAGGATCAAGCTTACCCGACAAAATGCGTCTTTGGTGTCCCCGCGGGACAACTTATCGGGTATCTGGTGTCCGCCCGAGGAATCGAAGCCAACCCGGAGAAAATTCAAGCAATCCTCACAATGAAGGATCCAACCAATCTTCGCGGTGTACAACAGCTCGCAGGACGGCTAGCCGCTCTAAGCAGATTTATCGCAAGACTAGGCGAGCAAGCATTGCCCTTCTACAAGTTGCTGAAGAAAACGGATAAATTCGAGTGGACTCCCGAAGAAAAACATGCATTCGCATACCTAAAGCAAGCACTACAGAGTAGGCGTGTCCTGGAAACGCCACAAGAACGGGAGTCACTGTTCTTATACCTGGCCGCAACAAATCAAGTCATCAACACGGGGATCGTGGTCGAGCGGCCGGAAGATGGCAAGGCATATGGAGTTCAGCGACCAGTTTATTATATCAGCGAGGTGCTCTCACCGTGCAAACAACGATACCCCCACTACCAGAAGCTCGCATACGGAGTCGTACTCACAGCTCGAAAACTCAAACACTACTTCCAGGAACATACCATCACGGTGCTAAACGACGCATCACTTGGTACAATCATGAACAACCCTATGGCACCTGGAAGAATTACGAAGTGGAGCATCGAGCTAGGCGCTTGGGACATCATATACGCAGGACGCAACTCTATAAAGTCCCAGGTCGTTGCAGAGTTCATGTGCGAGTGGACGGAGCTGCAAACACCAGGACCCCCAGAGTACACGAGCAACTAGATCATGTACTTCGACGGGTCGAAAAGGAACGAAGGAGCCGGAGCCGGAGTTATTCTCATCTCCCCCAGGGGTGACAAGCTGAAGTATGTTTTGCGATTGGACTTCCCACCCGAGGACCTAGCATCCAACAACGACGCAGAATACGAAGCCCTCCTTCACGACATGAAAATGGCGATCGCGTGCGGAGCCACTCGATTGATGATATATGGAGATTCCAACCTCATCGTACAACAGACGATGAAGGAGTGCGATGCTATCGCGGATAACATGATCGCCTATCGCGACATGTACAACCTACTAGAAGGAAGTTTCAAAGGGTGCGAACTGAAGCACATTGCACGATCCAGCAACGAGGAAGCAGACAAACTGGCAAACATGGGGTCCACAAACACACCCATACCGCCAGGAATTTACTTCAAAAGAATGACCAAGCGTTCAGTCAAGGTCAAGAAGGCAGCGGGAACACCCGCAGCAGCAGAGACAGCAGTCAGACCGTAAGTCACCCTCATCGAGCTCATACATAACATCTCACGGCAAGTTTTTCTGGCCGAGCCAGTCTGGACGCAGAAATACCTCGACCACTTGTCCAAAAAACACCTCCCAGCAGACCTTTGCGAGGCTCGACAAATAGTGAGACGCAACAAATCTTTTCGGGTGATCAACGGAGAGCTATACAAGCAAAGCATATCCGGGGTACTCCAAAGGTGCATCACACCCGAAGATGGCCAAGAGCTGCTCCAGGACATACATCAAGGAGACTGCGGTCACCATGCCAGCTGGAGAGCAATCGTGGGTAAAGCCTTCAGGGCATGATTTTATTGGCTCACCGCAGTGAGAGATGCCAAAGATCTAGTAGACAGATGCAACGCCTTTCAGAGGTTTGCGCCCAAGCCACACGCCCCTGCCACGGAACTACACATGATCCCCATCGCCCGGCCCTTTGCGTAATGGGGGCTAGACATGGTAGGGCCACTACGCAAGTCGACACCTGGAGGATATACGCACCTGCTGCACAAAGTGGATAGAGGCTATGCCAGTCACCTCCGCCAGCGCCCAGTGTGTCGTGAAATTCCTCAACTCCATTGTGTGCAGATTTGGCATACTACACAACATCATCACCGACAACTGCAGCAACTTCACGGTGAAGGAAACACAGGAATTCTGCGAGAAAAAGGGAATCACCCTCAGCTTCACCTCGGTGCCTCACCCGCAAACTAACGGTCAAGTCGAGCGATTCAACGGATTAGTCTCAGCTGGCCTAAAGAAGCGGCTACTCGATCGCCTGAACCCAGCAGCAGGGCACTGGGCCCAGGAGTTACCATCAGTATTGTGGAGCCTCCGCACAACGCCAAATCGGTCAACAAACTATACGCCATTCTTCATGGTCTATGGAGCCGAGGCCGTCCTACCCAAAGACGTCAAATTCAGCGCTCCCTGAGTCGTCGAGTACAACGAGGAAACCTCAAACAGGGCACTCGCAGAACACGTGGACGCACTCGGCGAAATTCGAGACATTGCACTCGCAAGATCGGCGGTATACAAACAATCACTACGCAACTACCACAATCGTCGTATACGCCACAAATCCTTCGTGGTAGGAGACCTGGTGCTGCGGCTCAAGCAAAAGGAAGGACACAAGCTCGCGCCACCATGGGAAGGACCCTTCATAATACAAGAAGTTATCCCAGGTGGCGCTTATCGACTGAAAAAACCCGGAGACCGGTGGCATCTACTCCAATCCATGGAACGTTGCACATCTCCGCAAGTTCTACCCTTAGGATTATTCTATTTGTAAGAAATAAGGCTGTACTAGCCATTTTGTATCTCGAGGAAATACATGGCTTCTCAGCCATATCAATAAAACACATGGTTCTTCCACCATAGCTATTCGCATCTTCCATTTTACATGCTAAAAACAACAGGTATACACCCCAAACACACGGGGGCTACGCCTAACTAGCATAAAATCCAATTTTCAAATACAAGGTACAACAAGGTCCACACCTTATAAAACACCTTAAAACATATCAAGTGAGCTATACAGGTTTATAGGATAACTACATCCTACAATTACATCTGACGGTGAGCAGTCCTCTCTGCAAGCATTTGATCAATTTCCTCGGAAGTTAGTCAAATAACCCGTTCCGCCGCGGGCCGGACGGCCGCGTAATGAGGAGAAAAGTCGACCGGAGAGTCGGGAAGTCGGGCCACCGAGTTAAAATTTACCACAGGATGCCACACCCGAACAAAAGCGAGAGCCACCTGAGCCCCACCGATCACTTGCTGGCGAACGCACTCCCGAACCTATCCTACTCGACGAAACATCCTTAGAAAACCACTCCATCCTTCTGGAATGGCACCCAACGGATAAAACATCTGATGGACAGAAGAAAGAGCCTCGCGACAGGACTCAAGAAGAAGCTTCGCCTGGTTCGGTCGATACTTCAAGGTGGCCAAAACAAAAGCTCGGCTGCGGTCTGACCAAAAATTGCTCACATGTGGTTTTGAGCTACTCGACTCATAGGAGATGTGATTATTCACCGAGTGAGTCTCACAAGGCCCGTCGGGTTCAACAACTGCAAAATCAGCAAACGGGTCAAAACAGAAAAGGTTGCAATCAGCAAAAGTGATAGGGGGCTCGCAAGTTTACAAAACATGTCTTTTGCAACGGCAGCAAGCTCTTCCATCACAAACTTTTTGCGCTTGGCCGCAAGTTTCTCCTTTGATTTGGCAACATCGGCCACGCCCCGCAGCGCCTTCAGTTTGCGCCCGCCATCCGCAACACGATCACGTAGTGAAGCGAACGTACTGGCAGCAGCAACAAGGGGATCTAACCGCGCAGCAGAACCACTCGAAGACTCTGCGCTAGGATCCACTACCTGGAATGAAATGAAGCAAGTTCAGAAAAATTACAAGACCCCACTCGAGAAACATACCACCTATCTATCAGGTGCTTGGGGGCTACTCCCATCGGGAGCTCATAACAGTTAATCGCAACAATCAGGCATTGAAGATATCAAGGAACACTTCGATTAAAGCAAATATGGGAATACATACCAAGCTTCATTACATCGACGGACAAAGCAAAAATAAACTATTCTATGGGGCTGCAGAAGTACTGCCACTCGCAGCAGGCTGCCCCTTACGACTAGCACGAGCAAGCACTTCGGAGAGCTTCTTGGCAAGGACCTCAGCAGGAGCGCCAAAGGGACGGCGCGCTACCTTTTTGCCTAAGGCGTCGTAGGGAAGGCTCGAGTACACCTTCTCCAGGTCCGAGACTCCGTGCGCCAGCGCAAATTGGATAGCCGTCCTAGCCCTGCATTCAGACTGGGTGACTGAATAAGTCTGGAGGAGATTTTCATCCTCCAAGAAAACTTTCAGAAGACCGCCCAACGTAGGCGGAACCACTGCATCCACCAGTAGGCGCTCGTGGAACTGCGTCAACACTCGGGTGGCTTCACCAACGAGGGAGCAGATCCCACTCGCATGCTCCTGGAGCTAGGCGCAGGAATCCATCAGGGCATCCACTCGCTGGCTCCCAGGCAGTTCCAATGCAACCCCAAGGACATCTACAAAAAGTATATCATAAATTTCCGAAAGAGCAAATTAAGATACATTGCGACAAAGAGATAGTCAAGAATGGCTTACCCGCGAACTTCTGAGCCAAGGGGCGGATGATGCCAACGAGGTCACTGTCATGTTTGGCACCCGCCTCCTCCAATTGCTTCAGCGCCTCTTGAGCCCCGACAAGCTTCCCCTCGAAGTCAGCTGAATGCTTGCGAGTGGACTCCAGCTCCTTTTGGGAGGACTCCAACTCAGCCTCAAGGGTTTTCACCCGAGCGACGGCTTCAGCCTTCTAGGTCTTCAAGCGGGTAACTTGGGCTACAAAGGAACGAATACAGCTTAAGCAATTTTCGCGATCAACGGAAACAATAAAACGGAGTGGATTAACCTACCTTGAAGAGATTGGCCGTCCTGGATGAGTCGATCGCGATCCACCTGAAGGGGAACACAATCCGCCTCAGCTGAAAGCACTCGACGACCAATGGCGGCAAGGAAATCGAGGAGAGTCTGCCAAAAACCCAAGACATAAATTCAAAATTAAAAGGGGAAAATCTCTTGAGCCTATACACGACTGTACACAGTCGAATATAGCCTCGGGGGCTACTCCCATTGGGTGCACTCCCGTGCACCCGATAGAATAAAGAAAGACAAGGAAGACAAGAGTCCAATTTGAGTTCGTGGCTAGTCGCAAGCAATTAACCACAACCTCGGGGGCTACTCACATCGGGAGCACTGTCGTGCACCCGATAGAAATCACGATCAAACAAAACAGAAGATAAGAGAATAGGCGATAAAATTTACCTGGCCTTGGGCGATAGACAGAGGGTCCGCCGAGCTACCCGAAACTTCTTTGCTCGCCGAGGCCCCACCCGCAAAGCCAGGCAACCCGTACTCAGGAGCTGCGACTGCTTGTGCGGGACTAGGAGACCTTTGGGTGGCCTCTGCGACTGGAGCTTCACCCGCAACTACTTTCTTCCTCTTCATAGAGGGAACAGAAGAAGCGTACTGGCAAAGGCTGATGGTTTGAAGGCTGCTATGGAAGGAAAAGTCAAACAAAGACACAAAGCAAGGAAAAGATTCGCGACTAAAAGAATAGCGTGCAAGAAAAACTTACTCATCCTCATCATCGTCATCCAGAATGTCCACGTTCCAAGCAGTAGAAACCTTCAGCTTCTGGACCAAGGGAGGAAGCATGTTAAGAGGAGGCACCTGGAGAGGCTCGGTCGCCTTGCCATCACCCAAGGAACTGTCCTTGGAAGTGGCTTCATCATCCCCCTGCCCGCGGCGCTTGCAGTGGTGGAGTTGCTCGCCACCCGAGTCTTCCATGTCATCCGAAGAGTCATGCTCGGAACTCGAGTCAGCCTCAGCAACGCTGGTTTCGAGAGGGGCCTCGATGTTGCTCGCCAGGAGATTTGAGGCGTCTTCAGCCGAAACTGGCGGGTAGCATGTGGCTACCTCCAAGCTCTACAAGAGAAGAAGGAAAAAGGAAAAAAGAACCTCAGTCGACAAAATTTCAGATGGCAATGAGAATAAACAAGAAACAGGAGGAAAACTTACTTCGACTGGAGGGGGTTTCGAAGCCTCGAATGGCTCGAGAGAGCCTCTCCTACCTTCAAATTGGTGATAGCCGCAATCTTCTTCTCGAATTCAGCATTCGAGAGGATGTCTTCGCAGACGCGGCTAGGGTCTTGAGTGCCCTCATACTCCCACATAGTCGATGGCCTTTCTTGAAGAGGCTGGACCCTCCGTCGAAGGAAGACACTCGCCAGGTGCAAGCCATTCAGCGCAACTCCCATTGTATGATCGCGGAGGTTCCCCACTTTCGCGAGTAGAGGGGAGACGATACTGCTATCTTCAACAGTGAGCCTGTGCGCCTAGGACTTCCTTTGCTTCAAAACCGCGAATGGGTGGAATTCGTGAGACCCACCCGCGCTGTTGTCGACGACGTAGAACCACTTCCTCTGCCAGCCCTGTGTGGAGTCGACAAAGTGCATCTCCAGGTAGGGAAAATCCGTCCTCGTCTGAATCCCGAAGCCGCCGATACATAGTGGCTCTCCTGGCTGCTCGCCTGGTCGCAATTTCTCCCGGAAGATCCGCACTTTGAACAGGGCCTTCCAGAGGCCCCTAGTGCGGGCGGATGCCCAAGAAGCACTCGCAAAGCACGATAAAGCACGAGATGTGTTGAATCACGTTTGGAGGCAAGTCATGGAGCTGTATGCCGTAAACATACAACAGTCCAAGGAGGAAAGGGTGAAGAGGAAGAGAGAGGCCGCGCCAGACGTGATCCGCGAAGATCACGCGCTCATTCGCGCGGAGATTAGGTACCTCCTCCTTCTTGCCCAGGCGGACGCGCTTGTCACCATCGGGGGGCAGCAGCCCCTCCCGCTGCATCTCCTTGATACTTTTAATGGTGGTGCTGGCGGAGCGCCAGTCGCCCGTCCTCACGGCGGGTGGCGCGGAGGCGTCCCCGGCCGCCTTCGATGACGATGCGGCAACGCCGCGTTTCTTCCCTCCGTCCATGAGAGATCGTGGATGCTTGCAGAACAGGAGGTGTGCGCGAGGAGGAAGAAAGAGAGCAAATGGCCAGGAAGTTTGCTTTCCACATGACAGCTACTTATACACGGACCAGGCCAATATAAACCGTAGATCTGGCGACGTGGCACCCATCGCGGGTACCACGCGTGAAGTGGAAACGAGGCGGCGGTGCACAGTTACCTCTGCCACGATCTTTACAGCAGATTGTGCGCATTTACGGCGCGTGGCTCGCGGGAAAACCGGAAACGACCTCTCGTTTCCGGTCAAAAAGCTTACAAGGTGGGCCATCCTGCTCTGCTTCGCTCTGTCACGTCCCATCGGGAGGAGTCGGAATGGGCAAGTGCGTAATGACATCATTGCGCACCTCATCAAATGCCAAAATTCTTTCGGATAAAATCCCTGACACGAAATTTCTTTCGTATGGGCATATCAAGACGCGAAAAATCTTTCACATAAGCTCCATAACACGAAATTTCTTTCGTATGGACATGAAAAATATTTTGCATAACACGAAATTTCTTTCGTATGGACACATCAAGAAGCGAAAACTCTTTCTCATAAGCTCCATAACACGAAATTTCTTTCGTATAGACAAATCAAGACACGAAAACTCTTTCGCACAAGCTCTCTGACACGAAATTTCTTTCGTATGGGCACATGAAGAAGCAAAAAATCTTTCGCGTAAGCTACCCGCACACGAAAACTCTTTCGTATGGGCCTAATGTTACAAGTGCAACAAGGGTAATCTTCCCATTCGAATACTCTCAAGATAATACTCGTGAGTGAGCAGTTCCTGCCACTTTGACATACGATGTATTTACACATCCTTGCCCTGGATCGTTTGGCAGACTAGGCACATCCGGATGCCGTATTCTTTCGAGTACGAAGGTAAGACCAAAGATCTCTCTTATGGGCCTGGAATCGCACTCAAGTTGCGTCCTCCGGTAAAATTCTGTGTCAACAACACGAAGAAAAATCTTAGCGGATGTGCCAGGTACCCTTATAGGTTAAGTTCGACTCGGTAAGACCTCCACGGCCCAGTCGCAATGATCACCTCGCCGGATTCGAGTCGGAGGTCTCGAGTCTGCGTAGGCCAGAACTGTTTTTCCCTAGATGCAATTAATTGGCCCTAAGGTTTCGGGAGAGCCAAGCAACTGAGCCACATCCTTATGCGAAAATATCCAACTCACAGGCACATTCATCGCTTGATACTCGAGTACAAGAAACACATCGCACGCAGGGTACACGCCCTCTAAATACCAAGCGATTGAAGCAATCAATCGAAAAGAAATCAAGATGAACCTTGAGCGTCTACCCGACAGATTCTTAGCCGAGTAAACGCTCGGGGGCTACTGACGAAGGGATGAATCCTGGACCTATCGGGTGAGCCTATCCGGTCCAAGGCCCAAAACCCAAGCCCGAAGGGAGATGCCATGGACAATTCTAGAAGGCCCAATCAAGGCCCACCCGCAAAGCCTTGCGGGTTAAGAAAGGAAACATGTAACCGACTTTAGGTTAGGATTTGTAACCCCCCCGGGTACGGTTTGAGACCTGGCCACCTATATAAAGCCAGGAGAACCACCAGGAGGGGGACCAAGCAATGCCGTATCACCAAAGCCTTGAGATTGAGATCTACTCTCGACTCGAGCACCCCCACTGTAACCGATCTATTGCTAATACAGATCGACAGAAGCAGGAGTAAGGGTTTTACCTCTACGAGGGCCCCGAACCTGGGTAAATCGCGCCCCCTGTTAGCCGACGATTGTCACCAACACCTACACGTTCTCCTAATTGAAACCCTATCGTTTCACCCGAGGGACTTGTTGAGATGCATATTCGACACTTGGTAACACCAAGTATCAACTACTAGCATAGTAATAATATATATAATATAATAGTAGTAGTAGTAGTATTCACTCAAAAATAGTTTTTATAAACCAAGTTTTGTAAAACTTTCATAAGTAAAACATGCATGATAGCTAATGATAAGGGTAGTAACAACAAGCATCAGGATGGCTTGCCTTAAAACTCTTAGTGTCCCTGGCCTTGAAGTAGGTTGAACTTGACACACAACTCCACAACTCCTTCTTCTTCTTCTTCTTCTTCTTCTTCGTCGTTGTTTTCTAACGTCGTAAAAGAATAAAGGACACACACTCAGAACTAAAGAAGGCAATCAATATAACAGGCAACACACACAGCAAGCAAACTTATACTAGCGCAAACACTCAAAGACTTATGGAGAGAACTATCTCACAAACTCTCAGAGTACAAAACTATCGTCAGATAAACATATGTTTGAGAAACCATATTCCACATCTTAAATATCCTATATGGAGTGGGTGTACCATTCTCATACCAAGATACATAAGAAGCTAAAAATATAGCTTTGTGGTCACAAGAGTGAGACTATTAAGGTACTCACAATCAATCAAAGCAATACCCATGGCAGTGGGTATTAACACCAACACAAGCAATCATCCCCAAATAGTTTATCACTAACTTAATGCATAGATAATAAGATACTACTAAACACAACAATAACACTAGTACTAAGATCATGCTAAAGTAAACACTCAGACAATTCCAAACATCAAGCAAACAAACCACAAATGAATAATATAGTTACTGACTATGCTGATGTCTACCCAAAAGCTAAGGAATCCATCAATCATGAAAATAACCAAACATATCAGTGGCTCAACCAATGGGGACAAGTCATAAGGTACACTCTAAAACACACTACCCACAAGAGATAACAGATACGTCTCCAACGTATCTATAATTTCTGATGTTCCATGTTGATATTATGCCAATTGCTACATGTTTTCTCCCTTCTTTATAACATTTTTACACGTTTTCCGGGATTAACCTATTAGCAAGATGCCAAGTGCCAGTTCCCCGTTTTCTGCTATTTTTTATTTCATAAAAGTTGTTCTAGAAATATTCTCGGAATTGGACCCCACGAATCCCGAAGTTCCTATTTTCCCCGGAAGCATCCAGAAGTCCGAAGAGGAGTCGAAGACGGGCACCAGGGGTCCCTCACCATAGCCAGGCGCGAGCCCCCCTTGGCTGCGCCTGGGGGTGGTGAGGCCACCCTGGTGGCCCACCGACGTTGCTCTTCCGCCTATTTAAGGCCTTCCTCCCGAAAACCCTAACCTAATCGACGAAATTCCACAAAACCTTCCGCAGCCGCCGTCATCATCAACCCAAGTTTCAGGGGACAGTTCTCTGTTTTGGCACCCTGCCGGGACGGGGAAGTGCCCCCGGAAGCCATCTCCATCGACTCCGCCGCCATCTCCATCGCCGTTGCTGTCTCCTATGATGAGGAGGGAGTAGTTCTCCCCTGAGGCTGAGGGCTCTACCGGTAGCTTGTGGTTCATCTCTCTCTCCCATGGTGTGATCTATATGTGACCATGAGCTTTATAATCTAGTTCAATAAGTAGATGTTACTCTTCATCTATTGTGCTACTCAAGTGTTTTATTAATATGAACTTTGGAGTCACCTTGTCCCGCGGTGTGAAGGTGACAGTGTGCACATCGTGTGTGTCTCCTCTATGAATCGTGGTGTTTGTCTAGTACCTTCTAGGGCGCTCAAGTTGACAGTGTGGGGCTAATTAGACATGGGAATGCTTAGTTTAAGAAATGTTTTTTGCAGCTCTACGCAATGATTAGTGTTCGTTATCCAACTAGAGAGGGTTAAGAGTAGCATAGTGAAGATAAGATATTTAGTTATTCAATTATGTGATCATTGTTGAGAGTGTCTACTAGTGAAAGTAGGATCCCTAGTCCTTGTTTCCAAGCATTGAAACACCGTTTTTCGCCTGTTCTGCTACATGTTTGCTTGCTGCCATATTTATTTCAGATTGCTATTATTACTTGTAATCATCCATATTACTCGCATTTCACTATCTCTTCGCCGAACTAGTGCACCTATATACCTGACAAGTATATTGGGTGTGTTGGGGACAAAGAGACTTCTTGTATCTTAATTGCAGGGTTGCTTAAGAGGGATATCTTTGACCTCTACCTCCCTGAGTTCGATAAACCTTGGGTGATCCATTTAAGGGAAACTTGCAGCTGTTCTACAAACCTCTGCACTTGGAGGCCCAACACTGTCTACAAGAATAGAAGCGTGTGTAGACATCAATAACAAAGCTAGAACATAGCATAATAACAGGAGTGCACTAATAGCACACTAGTATGAAAATTCTACACAAGCATGTTATAAGAAAATAAATGCATTCTACAACCCATCCACAAACAACAACTACATATTATTAGTAAAACCATTTAAGGTTTGGAAATAGGAAACTATTTTCTTTGCATACCATTTATTATGAGGATTTAGGTATTAGAAAACATAGGCATTTGGACTATCCTTTCTAATAACATTGGAATAACATATAATATTTCCTTTGTGTTGATTTTCTTTTGTTTTTTGGTGGCTTTCTTTGTTGGAAAACAAAAGTTTTAAATTTTTGTGATTTTTGAATGTTTTGAAAAAATCAGAGATGTTACATTCAACGATGGTATACAATGGCTTAACTCATCCCGTGACCCTAGAGGCTCTTGCTTGCAGGGAGGTTGTGGACGTCGCGGATGACCTGTCATTGGAGAAGTTAGCAGTAGCATATGATTGCCTGGAGGTAATCAATGGACTCCATAACGAGTACATGGATGTTTTTGGGAGCATCGCGATGGAGATCAAAGCGAGAGCGCGGACGAGGGGCAATATATTCTTCACGCATGAGGGAAGGAAACATAATGAGGAAGCCCATCGGTTGGCAAAATTCGCCTCTTCACTACCTGCGGGGAGATACGTGTGACTGGGTCAGCCATCGGTTGATTTAAACATACGTCTAGGATAGTGACCGTTTTTTTTTAGAAATGGGAGCCTGGGCCCCGGCCTCTGCATCAAAGTGATGCACACAGCCGGTTTTTTATTAAATAAAGAGAAACATCCAGAGTATATAGTTTAATACAATCACGGGTCCGAAAGCGTGGCCACAAAGACAAGCCACCGAAACATAGACGAACTACGCATTAATTCGCCTAGGATTAAGCCACCCAGCCTGGCTGTAAATAGCCCGAACGACCGCCATCAGTCGAGCACAGCCGGAATCCATAAGTCCTCGCTGATCCAGGGGGAGAAGGAAAGCCCACATCTGGATAGAATAGACCGCCTTGTTTACAACCTGCAAAAAGTGAACATTCGTGTGTTTGTTAAAAACCAAATCATTGCGACAATTCCAAATTGCCCACAGGAAAGCAGCCACACCAATTCGTATTCGTACTTTTGTTTTCCTATCAATACCATTTAACCAATTACCAAACATATTCGCAATGCTAGTAGGTGGATAAATGCTATAAGTAAAGTGAATAAGACGCCATATATCACGGGCAAACGGACATGTTATAAAAAGATGTTCTATAGACTCATCTGTATCGCAGAAAACACATTTTTTACAACCATGCCAATTCCTCTTTATCAAATTATCTTTAGTAAGAATAACTTTCCTATTAAGAAACCAAAGAAAGATCTTAATCTTCAATGGCACCTTTAGCTTCCACAAATATTTTCGTAAAAATCTTGTGGATCCATGCAACAAGTCAGCATAATACGATTTAACCGTAAAAACCCCATCCATTGTGAGATTCCAACGGAACACATCTGACTGATTAGTTAATGACACCCCCATCAACCTTTCAACCAAATGCAACCAACGGTCCCTCCTGTAACCAATCAAATTCCTCCGAAACCGAACATCTAGAGGATTATGGGCTAACACCTCCGCAACCGTAACGTGTTTACACGAAGCGATGTTATATAACGATGGATAGGACTGTGATAACGGTTTATCCCCTAACCATGTATCCTCCCAAAAGCGTACCTGCTGACCGTTACCTAAAGAGAATTTGCCCCGTGAAAAGAATTCATTTTTAACTTTCAAAAGACCTCTCCAGAAAGGTGAATCAGAAGGCTTACTCTCTATCTGAGATAACGTTTTATCTCCTAGGTATTTATTAGAGAGTAGCTCTTGCCACACCCCTTCCTCTGACAATAATTTATAAAACCACTTACTTAACAAACACATATTCTTAATTTGTAAGACCTCGATTCCTAAGCCCCCTTGATCTTTGGGGCGACAAACAATATTCCATTTTGTAAGACGGTACTTCCTTCTTTTGACATCGCTTTGCCAGAAAAATCTTGAGCGATAAAAATCCAAACGTTTCCGAACACCCACTGGTATTTCGAAAAAGGATAGCAAAAACATCGGTAAACTGGATAGGACAGAGTTTATCAGCACGAGACGATCCCCGTAAGACAACAATTTCCCTACCAAGAACTTAGTTTCGTGTCAAATCTATCCTCAATAGGTTTCCACTCTTTATTAAGGAGTTTTCTGTGGTGGATTGGTATGCCGAGGTACTTGAAAGGTAACGTTCCGACCTCACACCCAAAAATAATTCGGTAATCATCTTGGGCGTCCTTCGCTTTACCAAAACAAAAAATCTCGCTCTTATGGAAGTTAATTTTAAGGCCGGACAGAAGCTCAAACATCGCAAGTATGAGTTTCATGTTCAGTGCCTTTTGTACGTCGTGTTCCATAAAAATTATCGTATCGTCGGCATACTGAAGTATGGACACCCCTCCTTCGACAAGGTGAGGAATCAATCCTCCAACTTGACCATCCTCCTTAGCTCGATCTATGAGGATAGCCAACAAATCCGCTACAAGATTAAAAAGAATAGGTGATAACGGATCACCCTGTCTCAAACCTTTTAGCGTTTGAAAATAATGACTGATATCATCATTAACTTTAATCCCGACACTTCCCCCCTGAACAAAACGAGCAATCCAATCACACCACTTAGGTGAAAAACCTTTCATCCTCAATACTTGCTGTAAGAAAGACCAATTCACCTTATCATAAGCTTTTTCGAAATCAATTTTAAACAAAACCCCGTCCAATTTTTTCCTTTTTAGCTCATGAATAGTTTCATGTAATACGACAACTCCTTCAAGAATATTTCTACCGGGTAGAAACGCTGATTGAGTTGGTCGGATAACTTTACTCGCAATAGAAGTTACCCTATTGGTACCTACCTTGGTAAAGATTTTGAAACTAACATTGAGCAAACAAATTGGACGATATTGCTCAATACGACTCGCATCCTCCTTCTTTGGAAGTAACATAATAACCCCAAAGTTTAATTTAAATAATGGTAAATCTCCATCATAGAGCTGAGCAAACATCGCCATTAAATCGATCTTAATCACCTCCCAAAATCTCTGATAAAACTCCGCCGGAAATCCATCAGGACCCGGAGCCTTATTATGTTCCATATGAGAGATTGCTTCGAATACCTCCTTGTCCGTAAAAGGAGATGTAAGAATACAATTCTCCTCGTGTGATATTTTAGACATATCCTCCGTCCTCTCCTCTACTAAAGAAACATTACTCGGCGCCGGTGCCCCGAATAATTTCTTATAGTATTCCGAGATAAAAGTTCTAAGGTTAGTCTCACCTATAATTGTTCCCTCATCCTGCTCCAATTGGAAAATCCTTTTCTTCCTATGTTTCCCGTTTGCAATAAGGTGGAAATATTTCGTATTATTCCCTCCTTCTTGTATATGTTTAACTTTTGCCCGTTGCGCCCAATTGGATTCCTCATCTCGTTTCAACTTACGTAGATAATCATCGGCCTCCTTTTTTGCAGCCCGTTCGGCCGCTGTCAAAGGAGTCGATTCCGCCTTAATATCTAGCATATCTATGAGGGCTGTTAATTTATCTTTGAGTTTTCTATATTCCCCGCTCTGATTCTTCGCCCATCCCCGTAAAAATTGTCTCAGATGTCTTATCTTATTTTGCCACTTATCTAATGGGTTTTGCCCACAATTGACTGACTTCCATTCCTTACAAACCAACTCATAAAAACCTTCTTGGCGTATCCAAGAAAGTTCGAAGGAGAAATGACTCTTATTTCCGGCATGTGCTTGTGTCCCAGAGTCTAGGAGAAGTGGTGTGTGATCCGACCCCGTTCGAGTCAGAGCATGCACCGTAACCATAGGATATTTCTGCTCCCACTCAATACTGTTAAGAAAACGATCTAGCTTTTCATACGTCGGGTTATCTCCCCAACTAGCTCAAGTAAATTGTCTACCGGATAATGTAATCTCTTTCAAATCTAAACTGTCGATAATAGCATTAAAAATAAACGGCCATCTCGCATTAAAATTATCATTACTCTTTTCTTCCTGCCTGCGAATAATATTAAAATCCCCCCACTAGTATCGGAAGTGTTTCGTTATCACAAATGCGTACTAACTCAGCAAGAAAATCTGGTTTCTTTGAGTCTTGTGCAGCCCCGTAAACTACAACAAAGGCCCATTCAAAACCATCCGCTTTAGTCTTAACATGAAACTTAAGGCAGAAATCTCCAGACACAACGGTTTGTGCCGAAAGAGTAACGCCATTAAAGCCAACAAGCATCCCCCCAGAACGACCATGAGGAGGTAAACAGAACCACGTAAAGTCCCTACCCCCAGCAAGAAAGTCCAGAAAATGCGTAGTAAAGGAGGATCTTCCGGTTTCAATTAGAGCAATGAACTCAAGTTTATGTTCCTTAATAAATTCATGAACCGCCAAATGTTTTGCATGATCGCCAAACCCATTACTATTCCAGATTAAGCCTCTCATCTCACTTCTTAAATTGTTTAATTCTAGTGCTTCTCCTAGGTTTAGATACGGTACCTAAATCCTTCTTGCGGTTACGTTTAACCGTCTTTGAGAGAATTGGATAATCCGTTTGATCATCCTCATGCTCAACCTCATCACAGAGATCCTCACTCAAATTTGATGCTTTCGTAAGAGTCAAAGTAGAGTTAGAATCAACCAGATCACCATCTAACATTTCTTTTAAATTATTCCGAAGAAAAATAAGAGATCTATCTTTTTCCTGTTCTAACAAACCATGAATAGATGCATCAATTTGCTTTCTGTTTTTACCTAGTGACACACCTAACTTATCAGCCCGCGCTTTAATTTCCGAATTTGAAAAAGAGAGTAACGATAAACCAACGGGGATGGGGGGGGGGTACCTCTAGGGAAGACGATATCCTTGCGGTGCGCAAGGGCGATCGCCCGCAGTGCTTGAGGAAGATCCGCGTCTGGTTTCGCCCGCAAGCGTGCACTAGAGCGGATCTTAGTATCAGCCGCTGCGAGACCCCCATACGCCATCACCGCCGCCATCGAAGGACGCGGTGTCGTGGTCAACACAGCTGCCAACCCCAACCCGCCTGGTTGAGGTGAGCTATGTCCGACCGGCATAGGGGGAACCACCGTCGTAGCAGACGCCATCGCCACCGTCGACGCCCCCACATCCAACCCGCCTGGTTGAATACAGGGCACCGTCGGTGACACAGCAAAAGTCGGAGAAGATACGACACCCACCCCATCCAACCCGCCTGGTTGAATGAAGGGCAAGCGTGCACCGTGGAACTCACCGTCGAGGCACCGTGGCTCCATATCCCCGCCACCACGCACATAGTGAGAAGGCGAGTTTGCAGACGGCGTTAGGTATCCGTTTGATACCGAGACCACCCGCCCATCACCAGCCTCCCTCAACGACTCCTCGGGGTGATCCCCATCCGAAACCTGCAAGGCATCCATCCCCTCCGCAGAACCATCATACACTCCCAAAGAATCCGAGTCAATGTCGACTGCCTCCATATCAGAAAGCTGCGTAGTCTCGAGCTGCGTGTTACACATCGAAGAAAGAAAAATGCGAGCCTCTCTGACAGAAGTAGCCACTGATGGTGAAAGGACCACCCCGGGGGAGAACGTTTTCTTCACCCCGTTACCATCCGTCTCCTTCCCAGCCGGTTCCGAAGACCCACTGGTACCACTAGTGCTCGGTTTGGACCTATCAATGTCCATATTACCAACTGCCGGTCCCTTTTGTTTAGAATTCGCACCATCACCCTCGTCATCCTCACGAGTATCATTTTTGGAGTCCACTACCATCTCATCCTCATCATTAGAATTAGGATTTTCCACCTAAAATTTCAGCTCATAAAAACCATCACGCAGAAACACCGGCCAACCATCAGGAACAAGTGTATAATCCATACACCCCACAAGAACTCTCAGAACACCATGCTTACGAGTAAAATTCATATCCACTTTGAGAGTCTTACCGAATAACGAGCCAAGACTCCACAGAAGTAAGAAATCACCCCGATGCTTAGGTGGGATATCAGATACTCTAATCCAGATCTCAGGCAGAAGCCACATAGGCTTCATCTCCGTGACCCAGGCCTCCACAGTGATGACACAGCTGCTGTTAGGAATACGACACGCACCGAAAACGATCATACGATCCAACTCAGCTCTAGTAGGAAAAGAAACCTTATATATATTGTCACTTACAAGAACCACCTCCCATCTGAACTGCTCGGAAGGCACCAATCTCTGGAGCTGAGAAATAACCTCATCAACAGAAAGCGATCCTCCTGTGATAGTGAGTTTGCCCAGCCTGACGGAGTCTATCTTGGGCTTGTACGAAGCCGTAGGCACCGCCTCATAGAACATCAGCCCCTCGTTCAAAAGACCATGTGTAATCACTTGTTGTTTAGCAACAGACAGGAGATGACAATCATCGGGGGCATGCCCCATACCCTCGCAGTACTCACATACCACCTGAGTACACGCCGCACTCACATGGCCTTGCACACCACAGAGAAAACATTTTGCCTTTTCATTCTTTTTTGCCTTTTTCGCGTTCGGATCATCGACCTCTTCCGTCGAGGGGCCAGCATTCGCCACCTCCGAGTGGCCCTTGGGCTGCACCACAGCACCACCAGACGCAGACGCGGCAGCAGCCCGCAACGCATGATCTCTGCCCGTAACCGGCAGAGTCACCGTGCGAACCACGGCAGCAGCAGGAGGGCCGGCAGCCGCGGCAGAGTTTGGCGCTGCCGGCTGCGCCACGGCAGGCAAAATTGGCGCCGCGGCAGGCGGAGCCAGCACGCGCGGTGCGACCACGGCAGCACCCGCCGCAGCAGACGCGGCTATGGCGACCGGTGGTCGAGTCACCGTCGTCATGCCTTGCGCGCAAAGAGCCTCCGTGACACGCCGTACGACAGCCTCCACCGACGCTTCGGTGAAGCCCCCGTTGCTAGGAATCAGCGCCGTTGTCGGCCGCGGCACCACCGGCCCGCGACCACGTCCTCTTCCACGATAGTTCCCCCGCTGCATGCCACCACCCGCCGCATTACGGTAGGGGTACCGTTGTCGATCACCACCACGGCCGCCGTTGCCGTATTGGGCGCTGTTGAAGCCAGCACCCGCATTGAAACCACCGAACGGCGCTCCGTTCCCGGGACCGAAGTCCCCTTGGCCTTGGTTGCCCCTTCCATTGAGTCCACCACGGAAATTCGGACCGAAACCTCCCCTCGCCGGCGGGCCGCCACGGAACGGAGGAGGGCCGTTGCCACGGCCGTCGCCATAGTACCCCCTCCCTCCGCCTTGGTTCGCCATCGAGGAGACTACGGGCGCTGCGGCTCTATTTCCGAACCCTAGCGATCGAAGCCTAGGGTGGAAGGACCACACGATACGGCCTAAGCCCGTACGGCTTCGTTTCCGATCGGGAGTCCTAGGAAGGCCCAAACAGAGTCGGTGCATGAGGCCCGTGTGGCCCACCGCGTTCACCGGATCGAGTTTTGAAAATGCAGATCCACCGCGGGCGGCGATCGTCGTCTTCTCCGGCGACGGTTCGCCGGGTCTGACCGAAACACGCCCCTTCTTCCCTACCACAAACCATGGTAGATCATCCTCGGAACTCTGAATATAGTAACTAGGAGACATAGGTGGGATCTTGAGCCGATGCTCTCGGTTTCCCCCCTACGCCCCATCGCCATTGTTGCCACTAGAGGATCCGCGGTCGCCTCCTCGGACTGCGGTGTGACCGCTAAAGCGATCGCCGCCAAACGCTGCTGTCTCCTCCTCTCGAAACGCTTACCTTGCCTACATTCGGCCAAGTCCCGCGAAGACGAGGGAGACGGCGTCCTGCAATACGGAGATTGTGGCGTCGAAGCCACCGTCGCCAGGGAGGAGGGAGCATCGCCATCTTCGTCGTCCTCCGAGGAGAGAGCCCAGAAACGACCTCCGGTGAGGGGGACCGCACGGTCGCCCCTCGAGTCGCCCCCCGAGCTCTCAGCCATTTTTCCCACAACCATGATCCACCATCCTTTATCAATTGCAATGGTAATGGTGGCACACGACAGCGGGGCCACTACAAAGGTGGTCCAAATAATCATCTTACTATAAAGAAATAAAAGACATTATCAAAATAGAAAGAAAAAAAAGAACCCTCCCATCCCTTTCCTTCTCCTTCCCAATTCCAGCCTCCGCCCTTCCTCCTCGTCACGGCGCCGATCGCATCCACTCCGAAACCCTAACCCCACCATGGCGCGACGGTCGGCCCCTATCCTCCGGCGCCTCCTCTCCCCTCCCCCTTCATCTCCCCTCGCTGGCGCTGTCTTCCGCCGTACCGTCACGTACATGCCGCGCCCGGGCGACGGCGCCCCGCGCACCGTCACGCTCATCCCGGGCGATGGCATCGGGCCCCTCGTGACCGGGGCCGTGCGCCAGGTGATGGAGGCAATGCACGCGCCCGTAATCTTCGAGACCTACGAGGTCCACGGCGACATGCCCTCGGTGCCCGCAGAGGTCATCGAGTCCATTCACCGCAACAAGGTTTGCCTCAAGGGCGGCCTCGCCACGCCCCTCGGAGGAGGTGTCTCCTCCCTCAACTTGCAGCTCCGCAAGGAGCTCGACCTCTACGCGTCCCTCGTCAATTGCTTCAACCTCCCCGGGCTGCCCACCAGGCACGAAAACGTTGACATCGCCGTCATCAGGGAGAACACCGAGGGCGAGTACTCGGGGCTCGAGCACGAGGTCGTGCCCGGCGTCGTGGAGAGTCTCAAGGTATGGCACATGCTGCTCTCCAGTCTCTCTACAGGAGAATCATTGAGCCATTGACCTTGTAGTTTGTGTTAGCTAATGTGTCTGTGGGCGTGATTATGTTAACTGTTCAGTTGCTATTAGAGACCCTCAAGGCCTTCCCACACTTTTTCTGAACATATAACCAACAAGCGAGCCCTGTAAGGTTCCAATCCTATTGGGTAATCATTGCCATTTTTACTATTATAGAAGCAACAGTGTTCCGTCAGTATGCCCTGAACAAGCTTGTTTTATTTATCGTCTGTTACTGGGTAGGTTGGTCGTAAGCATTTAGTAACCTTATTGGATGCAGATTTGGTCGAATCGTTATAAATTAATCTGGGTATTGACATTTAGGTTGTGACAGTTTGCATAAAGGGCATTAACGGTTCATGGATTGTAGGATTTTAGGTACTAATAGTATGAAACAAATTGTTGGCACTTAGTCTGTTCCGTTTTAGTATGGTTGCAGTGAGTTTGAGTCGTTGACATTTTGGGGATGAATGAACTATATTGAACATTTAGTACATACTTTGATGGATCATGGTTGTGCTTCCGAGTATCCGTAAGTTACGAGATTTATCTAGGATGACACACAAAAGCTTATGTTACTCATGTGACTGTTTTGAATAAAGGATGTATGGCCTTGTAAAAATGCTTAAAGGTTGCTTGCATATAACTTTAAAGGTTAGGCCAAAACTTGCCTAAGCTGTAGCCAACAAGGTGTTAACCAAAAAATGTGTGGCTTGTCGCACTTCGGTGTGAAACTAATTGTGGCAATATGTGGTAGACAACCAAACATGCTTCTAGTATCAAGTATGTAGCAAACATGTATTAGACTATTAGCCAATCTTTTCCTTTTTGATTGTGCCGTGAACAGTTCCTGTGAGTTCTCTGTCTACAGGAAAGATGTACTTCTTTAGATACCTATTGGGTTACTCTATAACTATGTGTAGATTTATCTGACTCTTTAATTTTAAAACATGTACAAAACCGCGTAAAAGGACGTTTATCATGTAAACAATAAATGGTCTGATGGCTGGTCATTGATTCCTGTCATTATCGATAGTACCGACTACCGAGACAGTGGTATCTTTGCTTTAGGATTTATGTGTCTCACCATCATACTAATGAACTGGGTATAGATGGTATTACGGTATTATCAACGCGGTAGTTTTGCGGTTGCTGGACCGTGCTTATATGTTATAAACTGCTGTTAACATTTAGCCACAAAATTAGGCAATAGCAGGTGAAACAAATACTAAAAGAAACCTAAAAATTATCCACCTTAATACCAAACACAGCCTTAATGAACTTGCAAATGTGCTGTTTATAACTACTTTGATGAATGCTATGAGCAAAGGTGCACTCATGTTACATAAGTTAGGACATTATGGTGTCATTATGTATTGTCCTGGCGGAGAATGAACAGTAGTACCATAGTGCTATACATGCATACATAGTACACACCAATGGAAGCGTCCAAAATGTACAGCTTGTGGTGCCTATGGTTTGAGAAAATGAGAAGTGAATACAATTATTCAGCAACATGCCATTTTTCAGAATCTATTATATTTTTTTATGTATCCTGTGACATATTACTTAGGACTTTCGATCACACGGTAAGAGTTCTTATCTGTTAGTGCACATCAGTAAATGTGTCAGTTAAGGTTGAACAAATCAGGTGGTATCTTTTCAATGCTTTCTGTGACATAATTAAATACCCCGTCATTAGTTGTCCAGTTATTGTTTGATCATATACTAGTCCCCTAGTTCACATTTTATTATGTTTCATGCGAGTTTGCACTCTATAATCTACTTCTGAAATAAATGCATGTACATCGTTATCTTGCTTAATTCTGTTGTCTAAAAGATTGTTTCTCCTTGTTATGCTCACTGAATTGATTTTCTAGGTGATGACGAAGTTCTGCTCTGAAAGGATTGCCAAGTACGCTTTTGAGTATGCTTACCTCAACAACAGAAAGAAAGTGACCGCGGTTCATAAAGCAAATATCATGAAGCTTGCTGATGGTTTGTTTTTGGAATCTTGCCGTGAGGTTGCAACGAAATATCCTGGAATTCAATATAGTGAGATCATTGTGGACAACTGTTGTATGCAACTTGTTGCGAAACCTGAACAGTTTGATGTTATGGTATGTACACGAAATCAATGCTGTTCTCACAAAGTGCAACTGTTTGTGTAATGTGACCGTATTCAAATTATTCACATAGCTTACCTTTTCCAGCCATTTTTAAAAATTTATAAAAGCAAAGTAGTTTTTTTTTAAACTTGAATATGTTGCTCAACATATGTTTTATATTGATCTATGCTTTAGATTGTTAAACTAAGTTTCTGCCACTGTGATAGTATCATCTTTCATGTTTGCTCCTTTTGTTGGCAATCTCATATTTGTTTGTTTATTCAGCTTTATGTTCTTCATGCCCTTTTCTTGATTATCCAAAGTATTCAAATCATTTCATAAGTTGCTTGTTGAATTCAGACTTACTTCTATATTGTTCCTTTTATAGGTTACCCCAAATCTGTATGGCAACCTGGTGTCTAATGTAGCTGCAGGTATTGCTGGAGGTACTGGTGTCATGCCTGGAGGTAGAGTTTACTCCCCTGCTTGTGATTTCTTGTTTTAGCACAAATATATTTACAATTGCCCATTATTCAATTGTTTCTGGTTAATATGGCGCCTAGCCTGTGTTGCGCTTGTCAGATTTATTTAGCCTTTCTATGCTTGTACTCCCTCCGTTCCAAAATACTCCACTTTTCCATACATGCATGTATGTACACACTAAAACATGTCTACATACATGCATGTATGGACAAATAGAAGTCATCTATTTTGGAACGGAGGGAGTACCTCTTTGATATGTTTATATTGGAGCATATGCAAACAAAACCTGAAGTCTCTAATCATGATGTACTGCATTATTTCAGGTAATGTTGGTCAGTACCATGCTGTTTTCGAGCAGGGAGCATCTGCAGGAAATGTTGGAAATGACAAGATTGTTCAGCAGAAAAAGGCTAACCCTGTCGCTCTGTTCCTCTCGTCCGCGATGATGCTGAGGCATTTGCAGTTCCCATCATTCGCCGACCGGCTGGAGTCAGCAGTGAAGCGTGTCATTGCAGAAGGCAAATACAGGACCAAAGATTTGGGCGGCACCAGCACCACCCAGGAAGTCACGGATGCAGTGATTTCTAAACTTGGTTAAGGACCAATCGTGTGCATTTTGAGACAGGCCCCCATTGGACTAGGCTGCTAGTCCTGACAGATTTTTTGTTGATCGTAGCTTTAGATCATCCTTTTGTTCAGCAAATCATTGTAAATGATTCAGGCATCTTGTTTCTGGTTTTGCTTCAGAATAATTTGAGCAACTCATCAGGAACTGCCATGTTATAACTGGAAATAAGAGAGAAAATATGAAAAACCATTCTCTTTTTAAATATGTATATCCGCTGCTATTGCGAGGTGGTTCGTGAATTAAGATTGATTGAGGCACTACAATTACAGTTTATTACTCCTTTCCTGAAATGCTGACGTGGACATAATACTTGAGTCCTCTTCATATTTTGACGTGTCTTGTAGAGGGTAAATCTTCAGCAAAGCAGAGTAATCATACTGGCTGTAGCAGTGTAGAAAAAAAAAGTCTGGCAAAAGAAAATACAACCAGCAATCAATGTAGTTCTCCCTCCAATCCATAAAAAGAATCAATGTAGTTCTCCCTCCAATCCATAAAAAGTGTGGCTCATA
Source organism: Alopecurus myosuroides (assembly GCA_028641055.1). Lineage (NCBI taxonomy): Eukaryota > Viridiplantae > Streptophyta > Magnoliopsida > Poales > Poaceae > Alopecurus > Alopecurus myosuroides. The sequence continues at coordinate 76,975 of JAPCYS010001905.1, read as the reverse complement.
CGAATTTTGAACTAGAACGGTACAAAATGAGCGACACTGATTGGAGGGAGTAGTACTTGTAAAAGATGATCGGGCCGGCCCACGTTCTCGCAAAAACTGGCCCATCCAACCCGCTGCCGCCATCCGCCGCTCAAACCCTAACAAAACCACCCCTTCCGCCTCCAGTTCCTCTCTCTCTCTCTCTCTCCCAAACCAAGACGGCGTAACCCTAGCTTCCCATCTCCCATGGCCTCGCACATCGACTTCCGCTACCTGGATGAGGGCCTCGGAGGCGCGCGCGGTAAGCGCAAGCGCCAGGAGGAGGAGGAGGCCGCCGAGGCCATGGACGTCGACGCCGACGTCCCCCGGCCGTCCAAGCACCGCGCCGTGCCCTCCCTGTCCGACCCCTCGAAGCCGGCCGGCTTCGGGCAGCCCACCTACGACGGCGTCATCGCCGGGCGCGTCTCGGGGCGTAACTGGAAGGAGCCCCGCACGCGGCGCTCGTCCTCGTTGATGGTTTCCCGGAAGCCCGTCCCGCTGGAGCAGCGCGTGAAGGACAAGTCCCTGAAGAAGGCGTACCAGGCCCGCAAGGCGGAGCTCAAGGAAGAGATCCGGCAGAACAAGATCGCCAAGCGGACGAAGCGGCAGGAGCGGGAGAAGCTAAAAAAGGAGAACATTCTGCGCACGGGCTCCAAGCTGCAGAAGGTCACCAACCCCAAGACGATCCAGAAGATCGCCAAGTCCAAGAACCGTCGTCAGCTCAAGGTCGTCTCCGACGAGATCTTCGGCAAGAAGAAGCCAGAGGCCGCCCGCATGCAGGTGCCCGGCCTGGAGAACTGAGTTGCTACTTATCCTTTCTGCATCCTGTATCGCCAAATTTTGTAGTGCTGCGTTCCTACCGCTTGTGAGTTCTGTTATCACCAATCAAACGCGTACAATTACATTGGTATAATATATGAAATTATGAACCGATGCTTGGTTACTTTGTTACTGGAGATCTTGAACAAATTTATCTCAACTGTTTAGCCTGCTGCCAGTGTCTGGGCTGATTGTTTTCAGGTGGGGAACTGCCGCTGTTATCATTTCCACGCCATCTATTTTCCTTCTGAAAGTCATGAGCTAAGATTACTTACCGTGTACTCTGTTTTACCTTTTCCTAAATTCTGGTAATAACTCCCAAAATCTCATTGTTACAACGTGTAATTGGGTCTGTATCTTCTTCAAAGTGTGATGCTATTGCTCGCTTTACACTTGGTCCATTGTATTAGTAATTCAAGCATAAAATCATATATGTTCTCAAGTATCTATAAGGTATGTCAAAACTCGAAAGATATTAATGCATTAAGTTATCAGCATTTTCAACAAAATGGAAAAAGGCAAGCCATACAAATCCAAGAATCCATGCTTATATCACCCTTACGCACACACACAAACTGTCAGTTTATGCCAACTGATCTCCATGCTAACATCACTATACAAACACTTGCATACAGAACAGTCAATTTGTTAATGGTCAAGTGATTAATATGAATGTCAAAGTATTCACCTCAGTGAAAGGACTAGGTTGAGAGGTTGATTGTGTTATGTGCCCCTCATCACCCTATGCAGCAAACCAAGAAAATCTTTTATGATGACAAATATGTGGAGCAAGTTGGACTCATCCGTGGCAACCTCACCGTGATAATACTCTGTTAGCTCCCTGACATGTTGTAAGACTTGAGCTTTGCCAACTTTGAGTTCTTGCATAGTATTTTCTGCATAGTTTAAGAAGGTTGCCATGTATTGCAGGAATTCCTTGTTCTTGTCATTGCTGGGTAGGTCCTTCTCGATAAGATTTCTCAGTTGAGCCAGTCCACGTGATAGGTTTGAAATTGACTTCATTAAAGTATCCAAGTCTATGCTTGCTACCTTCTTGGCATTGCCTAGCTCGTTACTTAGCTCGAAGACGAATTCTGTACCCGTTGCGCGATGTTCTTCCCGTTCTGTTCGTGTGGCATGGCAAGATCTGGGTGTTTCGTTGAGCGTTTCTACAGCTTTTGATCCTTTGGAACGGGCCATCTCTTGAAGCACAAAATGCAGGAGGGTTGTCTTTCCATCAGCCCCACGAATATCTGCCAATTTCAGCAGTGTGTCCAATCTGAAAGCACTTGCACCACCTCTTAGTGTTCCAATATTCATCCTGTTCCCTGTCTTGAGTACTGCTTCAAGTAGTTTTAGTAATGGCTTGCTTGACCTGAGTTCAGTGCAAGCTCCCTGGTAGACAGAATTGATATAAGTTCAGCAGAATAGCCCCTATCTCAATAAGTTACTGAAGTTGTCTACACTTACTTCAATCATTGCAAAGGACATTTTGATATGAACCACCTCATCATCAAAAGTTCCCTTGTAGAGCATAACCTCCATTCTTGGAAATGCCAATGGTATTGTTAGTAGAACCTTGACAAATTTCTCTGCTGGATCTAGCATGTCAATATTGCCATCGTAAACCAGTAATTTTTCCTCTTCTTCCTTTGTTGGTTTCATCTTGACAAGGGCTTCCAGTTGTTGTGTGGATAATCCACTGCCTGAGATAGACCAGACAAGAGAGTTAGTTTATTTACTCATTGATAAGTTGATAAATGTAGCTCAGTTATCATAAAACTTACCTTTTGCTATAGATTTGTGAACTTGTTCAGTGGTTGCATTTAAGGTCTTCAATAAGATGGTAGTATTTTGAAGCCTGTGATGCTCAATAACATTTTTGGTGGTAGGTAAACTCCTGTTCGTGGCGTCTTCATCTTTCACTAAGCCTTGAAAGTTGTATGCAAACAAAGACTTGATCATCTGCTCATCAAATCTGCATAATGTTTCTTATTATAAACAAATAAAATAGCATATGCAATGTCAGCGTTGTAACGAGGGAGGTTCCTTCAGTTGTCTTACTCGAACTCGAAGGAATTTGATTTTATATCGTTCCACACCATGGAGCGGTTTGGAGCTGCTCTTACTTTGTCCCAGTGCAAAGGTTTCAACCTTGGAAGGGGGGACCCGTCTTTGCCAACGTGTATCTGAAGTGGTAATGCAGGTGGCAGTGGATGCTGTCCAGGGTTGTTCCATTTCAAACTCGGCGGCGGAGGTGGTGGTGGTGATACCGGTACAGTCATTGCACTGGGCATCTGATGTTCTGCTCTGTTGGTTGTACTTCCTGTGGATTCCTTAGTGTTTGACAGGATGGTTGCTATGTTTCTTCTGGAGGCAAAGGCATCCGTGTGATTGAAAGGAGAATTGGTTTCTGGTGTTTTCCTGAACTTGGAATCTGCCTGCACTTCTTTTGAAGCTTCTTGATACTCCATCAACCCAGAAATGCCATTTGCTTTTACAATCACTTCATGGTTTACTTCAGTTTTCTCTGCGTATAATTCTTCAGAAGGGAACTGAGGAGTGCTATGCACGCTGAAGTTACTGGAGGCAATCGGTGTTGGACTCTTTGGCGGCAGGTGAGGTCTACAATCTGGTGAAAATGATCGATATGAAGAATTAGATGGTGAATCTTCGGTATGTGGAGGCGATGGAAATGGACCTGTCATAGTTTTGTCGCGAATATGCAAGGGTAACTCGGTGATGGAACCAGTTGACGAAGGAGGGCAAGGTATGGAATGGAAAGACTCGACTTCATCATCGGATTGCAGGGAGTTCTGAATTGTCACAGTATGATCACTTGTGATTAGTTCTGTGCTCTTTGGGGAGGTGCCGATAATGGATATGCTCTCGGACTTGGAAGATTGTTGAAGGATTGGATGTTTCTTGTGGCACTGTACAACAGAACTTAGGTGGAGTGGATCTGGGCTTGGGTGAGAACTGACCTTTCTGGTAGTAGCAGAAGGTGACCTTTGGGCTCTTGAACCATGGGAAAACAGTTTGAATGTCTTTGAGCACCCCTTGTGAGACTTCCTTGATCTTCTGAGTGACATTGCTGCTATGGCAACTCCAAGAACAAGCAGGCATGCTCCGACAACAGCCAGAACAACAATGGCGGCTTTGGGGAGCCTGGGGTGGTGGCCATCTCCGAATCTGCGAACAGAACTTGTAGCTGGGGCAACGTAGCTGCGATGGGCAGATGGCGTTCTCTTTCGATGCGGATGGGAAAGAGGGACAGGAGCCGGTGATGATCTCGGTTCAGGGACTGGAGCAGGCGATGGCGCTGGAGCTGCGGAGCTCCGGCGATGCCCTCGGTGCCGTGACCGCTGATGATGCACGCCAATCAGCATCCTAAACCTGGGGAGGAAACCGAAACAGGTGACAACGCCATGGGTCATGACCCCCGTGTCACTGTGGCCTACCAGATGGAGAACCCCCTCAAGGATCTGGAACAGGACAGAGATGGCCAAGAGGAGCACGATGCACCTCGTCTTTGTGCCCATCTTCTTGCTCAACCAGCCGGAGCCGGAGAAGAAGAGCAGCCCTGGCGGAAGTACTGGACTGTCGCTGGTGGCGTGACAAAAAAGGAGGAACAGGAAGCGGGTTAAGGCTCATCAAATGGTGTGCGCGCGCGGCCATAGTGGCGAGCGTGTGTCTCCTCCTTCTCTATCCAACTCTGCAGGCTTCAATGCCACTCCAAGGGAACTCTGACCGTGGCTGGTGCCAAGACCTTGCAGCAACTAACGGCTACTGCCTTTTCTTGCTCCTTGCCATGTGCCAACGCTGCGCTGCGGCTCTTCCTTGCGTTCTTGCCAATGTGGTTTCTGACAGCAGGCTGGTGCCGAGAGCCGCAGCTACGACTACTTGCGTTCTTGGCAATGTACTGTCTACAACCCCATGTACCCCTCAACGTTTTTGTCAGTCGCAAGCAATATGTTTGGTGACTTGCAATCGATGATTAGCAAGGGACTAGTTCATTTGCCGAACTTGCCCTTTGAGGTTACGGGCAGTCCATCTAAGCAGTAGCAGTTTGAAGAAAACTCGCAAAAAACCCACTACTAACATCTCCGGGATGTGTGAATGGGCATATGCCCTCTGATAGGTATTTTCAATCCATAGGTCCATTTGATGAACGATCAGACCATAAGAGGCAGCCAGAGAAAATAGTACACGAATGGTGGTCAGTCTAGCAACAGTTGAACTTCCGTCTAGAGGCTTAAGCTACATCTATCAGCAACTTGAACAATGGACTATTCCTTAAATTGCAAGTTTTGTGCCAATAGACTTTACTCAAAGTCATAACTAGTACTTGGCTGCCAGTAGTCTACCCCGCGGGTGGAGCATATGCGTCACACTTCGTGGTCTTTTCATGAGTTTACTAGAGATCACGCAAATCTCATAGACTGCGACGTTTACAGTCGGACTCACATATGTGTGTTCTTTCAAGAATGCTCTGTAGGACAACATCTTTGCTATAAATAGCCAACATAAACACATTAAGGCATGTTGCCAACCTGCCCTACAGCTGTTTGAGAGTTATGCATCACCATTTAGAGAGGTTTTACCAAATACTCTCCTCATTTAAACCACTAGTTTGTTCTTCCCAGGTCCTAATTCACGGGATCTTCAATCACATAGGTTGGGTTACCACTATGGTGTAACGCTCACGGATCTCATACCCATCTCCCTCGATGCACTATCTATCACATTACGTGATAGTCCCTTCGTAAAGGGATCTGCCAGGTTTTTGTCTGTTTGAATATACGTAACAGTAATTAGTCCGGAGTTTCTCAATTTCCTGACAGACTTCAAACGTCTTTTGACATGTCTTGATGACTTCGTATTATCCTTAGAACTGGCCACCTTGGCAATCACCGTTTGATTGTCACAGTTCATGAGGATAGCCGGTAATGGTTTCTCAACCACCGGCAAGTCCATCAAGAGCTCACGCAACCATTCTGCCTCAACAGTGGTTGTATCTAAAGCAGTAAGTTCTGCTTCCATGGTTGACCTCGTCAATATGGTATGTTTACAAGACCTCCATGACACTGCGCCACCTCCAACAAGAAATGCATATCCACTTGTGGCGTAGAGCTCATCTACATCTGAAATCCAGTTGGAGTCACTATATCCCTCAAGCACAGCAGGGTGCCCTGAATAATGAATCTCATAGCTCATAGTACCATTCAGGTAGCGCATGACCCTTTCAAGTGCATGCCAATGATCATTACCCGGGTTTGACATGAACCTGCTCAATTTGCTCACAGCAAATGAGATATCAGGCCTCGTCGCGCTCGCAAGGTACATGAGTGATTCGATTATTTGAGAGTATCTTAATTGATCTCTCGTAATCCTTTTGTTCTTTCGAAGCGTCACACTAGGATCATAAGGTGTTGGAGAGGGCTTGCTATCAATAAAGCCGAAACGGCTCAAGATCTTCTCAACATAGTGTGAATGCGTCAACGTAATCCCACTCTCATCCTTAATAAGCTTAATGTTCAGAATTACATCAGCTTCTCCCAGATCTTTCATATCAAAACATTTTGATAGAAAAGACTTGACCTCATTGATCACAATTATGCTTGTACCGAAAATCAGTATGTCGTCAACACACAAGCATAATATAACACTATCGCCCCCACCATGGCGGTAGTATACACACCTGTCAACCTCATTAATGACAAAGCCCGCAGAAGTTAAAGTTCTGTCAAACTTCCCATGCCATTGCTTAGGTGCTTGCTTCAGTCCATACACCGATTTTAACAATTTGCACACCTTTCTCTCTTCACCTTTTACCACAAACCCATCAGGCTGATCCATATAGATTTCCTCTTCCAACTCTCCGTTAAGGAAACCTGTCTTTACGTCCATTTGGTGAACGATAAGACCATAAGAGGCAGCCAGGGAGAGTAGTACACGGATGGTGGTCAGTCTAGCAACAGGTGAATAGGTGTCAAAGTAATCTTCGGCTTCTCGCTGGGTGTAGCCCTTGGCTATAAGCCTTGCCTTGTACTTCTCAATAGTACCATCAGGCCTTAGCTTCTTCTTGAACACCCACTTGCAGCCCACTGGCTTACAACCATAAGGTCGTTCTGATAGCTCCCACGTCCCATTAGAAAGAATGGAGTCCATCTCATTATGGACGACTTCTTTCCAGTAATCTGCATCTAGAGATGCACATGCCTCTGCAATAGACGTAGGAGTATTGTCCACAAAGTACACAATGAAATCATCACCAAAGGATTTTTCAATCCTCTATCTCTTACTCCGTTTAGGAGCTTCATTGTCATCCTTCTCAAGAATTTTCTCATCATGTGGTTGTTCAGTATGATCACTAGATGTACCAGATTCCGGAATTAATTCAGAAGAAAATTCAGCAAAGTTATGCATATCTTTCATAGGAAACATATTCTCAAAAAATGTTGCATCACGAGATTCCATAATAGTATCAACATGCATATGAGGTACCTCGGATTTAACCACTAGAAATCTATAACCAATGCTGCGATGCACATAGCCCAGAAAGATGCAATCCACTATCTTAGGTCCGAGTTTACGTTTCTTTGGAATTGGAACATTGACTTTTTCGCCAAGCATCCCCAAGTACGCAAATAAGAAAGTGCCCAAACCACTCCCCATAAGGGGTTTTCTCTTTATTCTTGTTAGGAACTTTATTCAGGACATGACACGAAGTCAACAGAGCCTCCCCCCACCAATGCCTTAGATAAACCAGCAGCGTCCAACATGGCATTCACCAAGTCGGTAAGCGTGCGGTTTTTTTCCTCTCAGCAATTCCGTTTGATTGTGGCGAGTAGGGAGGCGTTCTCTCGTGAATAATACCGTGTTCCTCACAAAATTCATCAAATATTTTAGAGAAATACTCTCCACCACGATCCGACCTAAAACGTTTGATTTTTCTCTCTAATTGATTTTCACCTTCATCCTTATAGATTTTAAAGTAATCTAAAGCCTCATCTTTAGTTTGCAACAAATAAACATAGCAGAATCTAGTAGCATCGTCAATGAGTGTCATGAAATATCTCTTTCCACCTTTTGTCAACACACCATTCATCTCGCATAGATCAGAATGTATGAGTTCTACAGGTGCCAAGTGTCTCTCCTCGGCTGGCGTGTGAGGCTTCCGAGGTTGCTTAGATTACACACAACTATGGCATTTAGAACGTTTGGCAATGGTGAAATTCGGAATTAAACTTAAACTGGATAGCCGAGATAGTAAACCAAAATTAACATGACATAAACGAGAGTGTCAAACACTAGCATCTGAATCAACATTGCCACAAATATGGTTTACTGACTTATTGAAAAAACCGGAAAGAGAAAAGCGGAACAAGCCTCCGCACTCATAGCCTTTACCAATAAATTGTCCAAATCTCGACACAACTACTTTATTGGACTCAAACACTACTTTAAACCCATCTCTGCAAAGAAGGGAGCCGCTGACGAGATTCTTATTCATATAAGGGACACGCTGCACGTTCCTCAGCTGCACGATCTTCCCCGAAGTAAACTTCAGATCTACTGTGCCAACACCACGAACAGAAGCATGTGACCCATTCCCCATTGGGATGGAAGAATCCCGTGCGACCTGATAAGAAGTGAACATAGAGATGTCAGCACACACATGAACATTAGCACCCGTATCAATCCACCAACATGGAGATTGAAAAACTGAAAGTACCATCGGTATATTACTATACCCATCAGTGTTGCTAGCGGTCACCACGTTGACATTCTTGGAGCCTTTCTTCCCTTTCTTGTCTGCACGGTCTGGGCAGTCAACAGAAAAGTGGCCGAGCGCTCCACATGTAAAGCACTCGAGCCCAGCTTTGTTCAGCACCTTCTTCTTCTTATTATTCTTAAAGGCAGTAGTGTTCACAGGGCCATTGAACTGGGGCTTATAATTCCCTTTGTTCCTGTTGTTGTTCTTGACGTGATAATTTTTCTGCACCATATTGGCGCTAGAGTGCAACTCACCACCTCTCTCAGTTGTGTCCTTTGCCCGAGGTTTCTCCTCAACATCAAGAGATGCTATCATATTTTCAACTGATATCTCCTGTCTCTTATGTTTGAGATATGTGGCGAAACTCCTTCATGAAGAAGCCAGTTTTGCAATAATGCATCCAGCCACAAACTTATCAGGAATCACACACTTGAGCAGAGCAAGCTCCTTCGCAATGCACTTTATCTCATGAGCCTGTTCGACTACAGAACGGTTATTCACCATCTTGTAGTCGTTAAAACTCTCCATGATATACAGCTCACTGCCAGCATCGGACGCACCGAATTTAGTATTCAGTGCATTCCAGAGCTCCTTAGCGTCTTCGATGTGCATATACACATTGCACATACGTCCCTCTAGGACACTTAGAACACAATCTTTGAAATTATTATTGTCTTCCTTGAACTTATTCTGAACATCGTCATAAGCTCCTTCGGGAAGGCCATTCATAATAATGTCCCACACTTTCATGGACTAGAGCCACAGTTGGCTTCTCAGTTGCCATCTCTTAAAGGTGGTACCATTGAACCTTTCCGGTTTCATTGAATCACTTAGATGGGCCATAGTCAATCAAGGAAAATACCTACAATTAGGTTTTTGGATTGTTGAACAATTAGGCATAATTCCCACGATTAACCATAATATAAACCATGACAAAGACAGCTATTAACATATGAAACTCGAACATACTAGATGCAGTAGACAACATGAATAATAGCAACACAATCTTCCTAAACATGTAAACAGTAGACATGTTAAACAGACAGATCGGGACACAGATTTTGTACCGATCGTTGTTGATGACAACGTTGGCGATGACGGGTCGGAGTAGACGACGTTTGAGGCGGCGGTACGCAGCACCGCCTGACTTGCTAGGCAGACGAGCCAACATGGAAGCAGCGAGCATTCGCGCGAAGCACTTCCCAAAAACCTAATTCGGCCTCTCTCGTACAGGATCACAAAGGCGACTGGTTCCGGAGACCTGCTCTCCCGTTCGCCGGTGGGCGCCGGCGCTCGGGATGGAGTAGACTACGGTGGTGGCGCAAGGGAAGAGGTGTGGCAAACCTAGATTGGTTTCGATGTGTACAGCGCTTATGACGCGCGTCTTTTATAGTGTGGTTGGGAAAACCCTAATGTGTGCGACGTGGGAGGCCCACGCCGCACGTCCGAGTCGGTTGCAGCACGCGATACGGGAGCGACCCGAACCGCCTCAGCTATGACGCTTCCGTCACGACTACGAAATCGGTTTTCCAAAACAACAAAATAAAGATAATTATTGTCTCGGCTCGAGGCTCAATTCACAAAACGCGATCGCGACGTGTCGTGTCGAGTCGAGATGAGCGAGCGGCAAAGGAGGAGGAGGAGGAGTGCGCGAGAGGCTCTCTTCTTCTCACTCACATACAATCCCTACAACACTCCACCTTATAAGGTGGTGTGCAACTCCTCAAACTTCCAATGTGGGACTAAACTTCCCACTCCCACCACTTGCTTGTACACATGGGCCATTTTGACATTTCAGCATTTGCTAGGCTTGTTCCGCTTTTCTCTTTCCGATTTTTGCAATAAGTCAGTAAACCATATTTGTGGCAATGTTGATTCAGATGCTAGTGTTTGGCACTCTCGTTTATGTCATGTTAATTTTGGTTTACTATCTCGGCTATCCAGTTAAGGTTTAATTCCGAATTTCACCATTGCCAAAGGTTCTAAGTGTCACAGTTGTGTGCAATCTAAGCAACCTCGGAAGCCTCACACGGCAGCCGAGGAGAGAGACACTTGGCACCCCTAGAACTCATACATTCTGATCTATGCGAGATGATTGGTGTGTTGACAAAAGGTGGAAATAGATATTTCATGACACTCATTGACGATGCTACTAGATTCTGCTATGTTTATTTGTTGCAAAATAAAGATGAGGCTTTAGACTACTTTAAAATCTATAAGACTGAAGTTGAAAATCAATTAGAGAGAAAGATCAAACGTTTTAGTTCGGATCATGGTGGAGAGTATTTCTCTAAAGTATTTGATGAATTTTGTGAGGAACACGGTATTATTCACGAGAGGACGCCTCCCTACTCGCCACAATCAAACGGGAATTGCTGAGAGGAAAAACTGCACGCTGACCGACTAGGTGAATGCCATGTTGGACACTGCTGGTTTATCTAAGCCATGGTGGGGGGAGGCTCTGTTGACTTCGTGTCATCTCCTGAATAAAGTTCCTAACAAGAATAAAGAGAAAACCCCTTATGAGGTGCGGGTTGGGAGAAAACCATCACTTTCTTATTTGCGTACTTTGGATGCTTGGCGAAAGTCAATGTTCCAATTCCAAAGAAATGTAAACTCGGACCAAAGACAGTGGATTTCATCTTTCCGGGCTATGCGCATCGCAGCATTGGTTATAGATTTCTAGTGGTTAAATCCGAGGTACCTCATATGCATGTTGATACTATTATAGAATCTCGTGATGCAACATTTTTTGAGAATATGTTTCCTATGAAAGATATGCATAGCTTTGCTGAATTTTCTTCTGAATTAATTCCGGAATCTGGTACATCTAGTGATCATACTGAACAACCACATGATGAGAAAATTCTTGAGAAGGATGACAATGAAGCTCCTAAACAGAGTAAGAGACAGAGGATTGAAAAATCCTTTGGTGATGATTTCATTGTGTACCTTTGTGGACAATACTCCTACATCTATTGCAGAGGCATTTGCATCTCCAGATGCAGATGACTAGAAAGAAGCTTTTCATAATGAGATGGACTCATTCTTTCTAATGGGACGTGGGAGCTAGCAGATAGACCTTATGGTTGTAAGCCAGTGGGCTGCGAGTGGGTGTTCAAGAAGAAGCTAAGGTCTGATGGTACTATTGAGAAGTATAAGGCAAGGCTTGTAGCCAAGGGCTACACCCAGCGAGAAGGCGAAGATTACTTTGACACATATTCACCTGTTGCTAGACTGCCCACCATCCGTGTACTACTCTCCCTAGCTGCCTCTTATGGTCTCATCGTTCACCAAATGGACGTAAAGACAGCTTTCCTTAACGGAGAGTTGGAAGAGGAAATCTACATGGATCAGCCTGATGGGTTTGTGGTAAAAGGTGAAGAGAGAAAGGTCTGCAAATTGTTAAAATCGTTGTATGGACTGAAGCAAGCACCTAAGCAATGGCATGAGAAGTTTGACAGAACTTTAACTTCTGTGGGCTTTGTCATTAACGAGGCTGACAGGTGTGTATACTACCGCCATGGTGGGGGCGATAGTGTTATATTATGCTTGTATGTTGACGACATACTGATTTTCGGTACAAGCATAATTGTGATCAATGAGGTCAAGTCTTTTCTATCAAAGTGTTTTGATATGAAAGATCTAGGAGAAGCTGATGTAATTCTGAACATTAAGCTTATTAAGGATGAGGGTGGGATTACGTTGACGCATTCACACTATGTTGAGAAGATCTTGAGCCGTTTCGGCTTTATTGATAGCAAGCCCTCTCCAACACCTTATGATCGTAGTGTGATGCTTCGAAAGAACAAGAGGATTACGAGAGATCAATTAAGATACTCTCAAATAATCGGTTCACTCATGTACCTTGCGAGCGCGACGAGGCCTGACATCTCTTTTGCTGTGAGCAAATTGAGTAGGTTCATGTCAAACCCGGGTAATGATCATTGGCATGAACTTGAAAGGGTCATGCGCTACCTGAATGGTACTATGAGCTATGGGATTCATTATTCAGGGCATCCTGCTGCGGTTGAGGGATATAGTGACTCCAACTGGATTTCAGATGTAAATGAGCTCTACGCCACAAGTGGATATGCATTTCTTCTTGGAGGTGGCGCAATGTCATGGAGGTCTTGTAAACAGACCATATTGAGGAGGTCGACCATGGAAGCAGAACTTACTGCTTTAGATACGGCCACTGTTGAGGCAGAACGGTTGCGTGAGCTCTTGATGGACTTGCCGGTGGTTGAGAAACCATTACCGGCTATCCTCATGAACTGTGACAATCAAACGGTGATTGCCAAGGTGACCAGTTCTAAGGATAATGCGAAGTCATCAAGACATGTCAAAAGACGTTTGAAGTCTGTCAGGAAATTGAGAAACTCCGGAGTAATTACTGTTACGTATATTCAAACAGACAAAAACCTGGCAGATCCCTTTACGAAGGGACTATCACGTAATGTGATAGATAATGCATCGAGGGAGATGGGTATGAGACCCGTGAGCGTTACACCATAGTGGTAACCCAAGCTATGTGATCGGAGATCCCGTGAATTAGGATCTGGGAAGAACAAGCTAGTGGTTTAACTGAGGAGAGTATTTGGTAAACCCTCTCTAAATGGTGATGCATAACTCTCAAAGAGCTGTAAGGTAGGTTGGCAACATGACTTAATGTGTTTATGTTGGCTATTTATAGCAAAGATGCTGTCCTACAGAGCATTCTTGAAAGAACACACCTATGTGAGTCCGACTGTAAACGTCGCAGTCTATGAGATTTGGGTGATCTCTAGTAAACTCATGAAGAGACCAAGGAGTATGACGCATATGCTCCACCCGCGGGGTAGCCTACTACCAGCCAAGTACTAGTTATGACTTTGAGTAAAGTCTATTGGCACAAAACTTGCAGTTAAAGTCATAGTCCATTGTTCAAGTTGGTGATAGATGTAGCTTAAGGCTCTAGGCGGAAGTTCAACTTAACAGTCTGCTGAAACACTGGTATATAAACAAGTAGCGAGGATTGACAAATCTTTAAATGGGCATTTGAGATCTGGTGGGGGATTGAAATATTGGGCCCAACACTAGTAGGCCCAAATAGCAAATGCTGAAATCTCAAAATGGCCCATGTGTACAAGAAAGTGGTGGGAGTGGGAAGTTTAGTCCCACATTGAAAGTTTGAGGAGTTGCACACCACCTTATAAGGTGGAGTGTTGTAGGAATTGTATGTGAGTGAGAAAAAGAGAGCCTCTCGCGCACTCCTCCTCCTCCTCCGCCGCCGCTCGCTCGTCTCGAATCGACACGACACGACACGTCGCGATTGCGTTTCGTGAATCAAGCATCGAGCCGAGACAATACTTATCTTTATTTTGCTGTTTTGGAAAACCGATTTCGTAGTCGTGACGGACGCGTCACAGCTGAGGCGGTTAGAGTCGCTCCTGTATCACGTGCTGCAACCGACTCGGACGGGCGGCGTAGGCCTCCCACGTCGCACACGTTAGGGTTTTCCCAACCGCACTATAAAAGATGCGCGTCATGAGAGTTGTACACACATCGAAACCAATCTAGGTTTGCCACACCTCGTTTCTTGCGCCGCCACCGTCGTCTACTCCATCCCGAGCGCCGGCGTCCACCGGCGAACGGGAGAGCAGGTCTCCGGAACCAGTCGCCTTTGTGATCCTGTACGGGAGAGGGCGAATTAGATTTTTGGGAAGCGCTTCGCGTGACTGCTCGCTGCTTCCACGACGGCTCTTCTGCCTAGCAAGTCAGGCGGTGCTGCGTACCGCTGCCTCAAGCATCTTCTACTCCGACCCGTCATCGCCAACATTGTCATCATCAACGATCGGTACGGAATCTGTGTCCCGATCTGTCTGTTTAACATGTCTACTGTTTACATGTTTAGGAAAATCGTGTTGTTGTTATTCATGTTGTCTACTGCATCTAGTATGTTCGAGTTTCACATGTTAATAGCTGTCTTTGTCATGGTTTATGTTCTGGAATTAATCGTGGGAATTATGCCTAATTGTTCGACAACGATCTCCTCTCTAACCATCCCCGCTACCTACACTACAGAAAACTCGCCTATTCCACTCCTTCCAAGTCTCCCACATAGCATAGATTAGCGCTATGCTAGCCGCCCGCCGCCTCTCCTTGGGGAGCCTCACGAGCATGCTGTCCCACCAGTCATTGAGGTTGTGATCACTTGGCGAGGGTGGCGCCCCCTAGATTTCTCGCCGTCGCAAAGTAGCAATCTAGAAGGAGTTGCTGGGCCGTTTCCGGTTGGATACGCCATAGCTTACAAATCGGATTGTGAGGCCAGCCCCGGACCGCCAAATTGTCCTCCCTTGGAATCTTCCCATGTAGTGTCAGCCATGCAAAGAACGAGCACTTTGGTTCCGCAAGAGTGCACCAAAACTTAACGGTGGATAATGGAGTGCATGAACTGCGGAATTGGCTTTTGTACGCAGACGCCGTCGAGTAATGCCTAAATGTTGTCCAACGCGAAGAGATGACGTCCGGCACCTGCCCGAGCACCACACCTTGCAACGACGACCAGAGAGCGAAAAAATGCATTAGCTGCGACTACGAGGAAAGCCTAGCCAGGGATCTCATCCAATTTCGCGTTGTTAACTCCTTCACGGATCTGAACTTTCGCGTGGCAATGCTATAAATCTCCGGGAACCCCCCGCCCCCGACAACCATCGGTCATGTCAGAAGAGGTATCTCTCACCGTCGCCAATGGTGATGTCTACAACTCAATGTCTGCCTTGTCACACGTCAGCGCCATGCTGCATCACGGTCGCCCTTGGCTCTTTCCATGCATAATGGCCAGCGCAACCTCATTGCCCTTCCAATTTTTTCTACGTCGAAGATCCCCAAGGCCCCTATTTTTTCGGCCTGCAGACGGTACCCCAATTTACCAAGTTGTGCGGGCGCGATCCCAAGGCACCCCTCGGCTTCATCCAAATGAATCCTCTCTCAATCTTCTCGATCCTTCTTATGATCCATTTCGGCAGCTTAAAAACTGCTAGGTGGTAAACCACCATAGAGGATATCACGGATCGACATAGCAACACATTTTCTACCGTGGTGAAGTGCCGCCGCCACCATCCAATAAGCCGGGTGGCGAGCTTGTTCAGAAGAGGTTGGAAGTGGACAGCTTTGAGACGCGAATGGTGCAGCGGCAACCCAAGATAAGTGCAAGAAAAAACTCCCCGCTTGGCCGGGAACCTCGCCATGGCCGCCACCACCTGCTCCTCCGTGCATCGGATCGGAAATAACTCGGACTTGGACATGTGCGAATCCCACTCGCATCCGCGAAAGCACCCAAGATCTGACAGACCACCGACATGTCCTTCATCCCTGGCCCAACAAAAATCCTTGCGTCGTCCGCATATAAGGAGACCGCAAACCTGATTGGCCTCTCTCTGATTGGATGCAAAATTCCCTCCTCCGAGGCCAACCGGAATAGATGGTGCAACGGGTCAATGTCAAAATGAATAGCATCCGCGAAAGAGGTCCCCCTAGCGCAGTCCTCGTGCATGCGGTATTGACGGTCCCGGCTTCCCATTGAGCAGAATTTTCGAGGAGGTCGTGGAAAGAAGCAGGCAAATCCAACGACGCCATCTAGGACCGAATCCCATAACCACCGGTGGCTCTATAAGATATGTCCAACTCACTGTATCAAATGCCTTTGTGATATTCAATGCCTTTGTGATATCCAGCTTTAGAAAAAAAAACCAGCCGTGCGCTCTCTGTGCATCTCTAGCATCAATCCCTGGACGTGAAGAAAATTATCGTGGATGCACCTGCGCTTGATGAAGGTCGGCTTACTCGGGAAGACTAGCTTCTGCCAGCCGGTTTGACATCACCTTGGAGACTATCTTTGTGAAGCTATGTATTAAGCTGATTGGGCGGTAATCAGCTATAAATCCCGCCTCCATTTCCTTAGGCAACAAAACAATATTGGCCTTGTTGACCAACCTCATACTCACCCCTCCATGCCCGGTCATGGCCATCAGCCCTCCCGATCTTTTGAGTTTTTTTTAACAAATCCAGTTTCTACTCGCCCCCAATAGCAAAATTGGTCCCAATATAATGTCCAGCAAGCCAAGCCACACCCGAGGCGCTGGCAGTCAGTTGGGTGTGCCGGACACAATATTTAGGATTTTTAATTTTTTTTCTAATATAAATTTGATTACGGATTTGCTAATTCTCAGTTGAATGAGATTTAGTTAAATCTCATTCAACTAATCCACCGTTGGATCTGTATGCCAAGATTGGTGCGTTTCTTTTTTTATGGCCGTCCCTTTTGTTCATGCGCTTGTTAGTGCGGCCGTATGTTCCTGTTGTTGGGTAGTAACTTCTCGATTTCTCAATTGTTTTCGTCCGACAACGAAGACATCCCTACAGTGTGTTTGAGCTGGAGAGAGTGAGAGACCGTAACTTCTTTTCTTATGTAGGCGTGCATGCGGGATGTTGTCTTTGCTGCTTGGTGCTAATATGTGCACGTGTTGTGATATGTGTTTTTTTTCCTTCGATTTGTTTCGTTCGTATTTTGAGCTCCACCGTGGACCTTTGAAGAAAAAACACCGTATAACTAATAAAAATATATATATGACATGGTGTGTGATTGAAAGCACATCATAGTACATTGTGCATTGTGGAGTGAGTTGCACATGGGATGGAACTGACCAAAAAAAATGGCGAGACCATTTGATTGCATCGTGATTCATGTTGGCATAGAGTTGATTATGAGTTGCATGTGAGTTGCAACTAAGAAATAACCCATACTGTTGGATTGCATTATGATCCGTGATAGACTAATGAGTTACACGGGGGGTTGCAACTAAAATTTATGCAATTGCACCTAGGTTGCAGTTCATATTGTAACAACGTCACATAAGTTGCACTTAAGAGTTCCCAGTTACACATGGGTTGCAACTAGTTAAATGTTACACATATGTTGCAATGGTGAAAAATTCTCCCGGTTGCATATGGGTTGTAACTAAGAGTTCTCACTTACATGTTGGTTGCAACTGAAATTTATAGAATGGCACCGGCCTTGCAATTCATATTTTCACACGGCACATAAGTTGCACCTAAGAGTTTCCAGTTACACATGGGTTGCAACTGAAATTTTCCTAATTACATGTTACACATATGTTGCAATGGTGAAAATTTCTCCCTGCAGGGCTAGTTACACATGGGTTGGAATGGACATTTTTCCAGTTGCATATGAGATGCAACTGAGATTTTTCTTCCAGTTGCATGGGGTTTGTCACTGAGATTCTCAGTTGCACATGCGTTGCAACTCATACTTTCCTAGTTATACACATGTCCAGTTGCACATCCGTTGAAATGGAGATTTTCCAGATGCATATGGGATGCAACTAAGATCTTACCCACTTGCATAGGTTAACCAAGATTCACATTTGCATTTGAGTTGCGACTGAGATTTTCTAGTTGCGTGTGCATTGTAACTGAAATATCCCAGTTGCACGTGGATTGCAATTGAAAAATTTCCAGTTACATAAGGGTTGTAACTAAAATCCGTCTAAATTATAACTGAAATTTTCCGGTGCACGTGAGTTGCATCTAAGTTTTTGCTGTTATGGAACTCACGGTTGCCTATGGGTTGCAACTTATACTTAATATTTATTTTGTTTTAAAACTAGCAATTAATCCTTATGTTTGTCACTCCCTATTGTCTTTCACCCATAGCTGTATGCAATTTTTTTTAAAAAAGAATCATGAGCTTTCCGCATATTCAACCTCATGCGTACTAGCACATTACCTAAGAAAAGCCCATGAACAAGGCCCAGCTGGCCAACAAAATAGGAAGAGTCCTGTTCATGACAAAAAAGACTCGGTACGTGGTAAGTCTGGCCGATCAGTCGGGATCACGCAAAATCGTACTAAATCAGCGTGTTGTGCTGACATCATGCGACTCAGTCGACTGAGACCTAGTCACCTCCATTTGATAATGAGCACATGAATTAAAAATTTGCAAAACTAGCACACGATTGGCTCTAGTACGGCCAAATCACTTCTTTTGTTTTGGCCTTACACCGAAACACATGTTTTGGTCTTACTATGGCCGAAACACTCTCAATCTAACCAGCACCAAGATTTCGCTGCTGAAACACTTTTTTTTTTTACTTTTGGTCCACTCTTAATCTGACTAATCACCATTATTGCTCAACATTGCTCCACCTCCACACCCAAAGACGCCACAAAAAATGTCTCGTAAACAGATACAGATCAGTAAAACCCCTTGTGTCCTCTCTTGTTTTTTGGAAAAAATATGGTTATTGGAGATCAAATTATTTGGATTGGGGCTATTCTTCAAGAATAGAGAGAAAGAACACGGTAGGGAAGGAAGGAAGAGAGAAGTAGAGAGTCGGTTGAGTGACAGTTATCCATGGAGATTCGGTTTAGGGTAAAGATGGAATTGTGTTTCGTCGTCGCCAGGCCGCATGAAGATCGGCAGAGGTATGTGATACGTCATAAACGTATCCTTAATTTCTGATGTTCCATGTTGTTTTCATGTTGTTTCCCATATGTTTTCCTTACACTTTGTGTTATTTTTATAGATTTCCCGGGACTAACCTATTGACAAGATACCACAGAGCCAGTTCCTGTTTTCTACTGTTTTTAGTTTCAGAAAAGTTGTTCTAGAAATATTCTCGAAATTGGACGATTCGAAAGCCAGAAGTCTTAGAAGTCCCGGAAGCATCTAGAAGTCCCGAAGAGCCCCGGAGGGGGGCCGCAGGGTGGCCACACCATAGGGTCACGCCACCACCCCCTGGCCGCGCCACCAGGTGGTGTGGCCCCCCTGGCCACTATATATACTCCCTGAGGCATAAACCCTAAAAGAATTGAACTTTTCCACAAAATACATCTGTAGCTCCGCCGCCGCTGCCGAGAAGTTTCGGGGAACATATCTCTGTTCTAGCACCCTGCCGGGACGGAGAAGTGTCCCCCGGAAGCCATCTCCATTGACTCCACCGCCATCTCCATCGCTGTTGCTGTCTCCTATGATGAGGAGGGAGTAGTTCTCCCCCGGGGCTGAGGGCTCTACCGGTAGCTATGTGGTTCGTCTCTCTCTCTCTCCCATGGTGTGATCTTTATGTGATCATGAGCTTTGTAATCTAGTTGAATATGTAGATGTGATCTTCATCTTTTGCTACTCAAGTGCTTTATTATTATGAACTATGGAGTCACTTTGATCACGGTGTGAAGGTGACAGTGTGCACATCGTGTGTGTCTCCTAGTGTTCGTTATTTGTTATGAGATCTCCGTAAACGCTTTGATCACGGTGTAAAGGTGACATGTGTGCACCGTGTGGTTTAACCTTATATTTATATTTTGTGTTGGGTAACCCTATGAAATTGTGGTGTTTGCGTGGAACCATCTGGGTCCCATGGTGATAGCATGGGGGTTACTTGGTTGGGAAAGTGCTTACTCTGAGGAGTGCTGTTAAAGCCCTACGCAATGATTGGTGTTTATTATTCGACCGGAGAGTGGTTCGGAGTAGCATAGTGAAGAAATGATATTTATGCATTCAATTATGTTTTTATTGTTGAGAGTGTCCTCTAGTGAAAGTAGGAGCCCTAGGCCTTATTTCCAAGCATTGGAACACCGTTTTTCGCCTGTTCTGCTACATGTTTGCTTGCTGCCATTTTTATTTCAGATTGCTATTATCACTTATTATCATCCATATTACTTGCATTTTACTCTCTCTTTGCCGAACTAGTGCTCCTATATACCTGACAAGTATATTGGGTGTGTTGGGGGACACAAGAGACTTCTTGTATCTTAATTGCAGGGTTGCTTGAGAGGGATATCTTTGACCTCTATCTCCCTGAGTCCGATAAACCTTGGGTAATCCAGTTAAGGGAAACTTGCTGATGTTCTACAAACCTCTGCACTTGGAGGCCCAACACTGTCTACAAGAATAGAAGCGTGCGTAGACATCAAGATCTTTTCTGGCGCCGTTGCCGGGAAGGTAAGATAAAAGGCTCTCACATCCTCGGGTGTGAGTGCTCAAAGTTATTTCCTTTAGATTCTGCAATTATATCATTTTGTTTCTTGTTTTTATTTTCACTAGTTAGGCTTATTTTTACTTGTTACTTGTTTTTATCGTTATGCTTAAATGGAAAACAAGAAAATTTGAGAGAGCTTTATAATATTTATCTTGAGTTAGGACATGAAGTGTTTGAAGAGAAAATAAAAAAACCTATGGAGCTTTATTTGCATGCTAATAGCAATGTTATTAGTATGAACTCTTTAAACGCCATTATTACTAATGCTATGGAAAAGTCTAATCTTGGGGAAGCTAGTTTTGATGAATATGATATTTTTATTGCCCCAAGTTTTGAGGAGGAATTTTTTTTGATGATACCGTGCCTCCAATATATGATGATTATAATGATTGTGGTATTCTAGTTCCACCTGTTTACAATGATGAATATGATATTTTCAGTCCACCTACTATTGAGTAAAAAATTAATTATGATTACAATATTCCTCCTATATTTGATGACTATGATGATGAGAATAATAATGATAGCTATTTTGTTGAATTTGCTCCCACTACTATTAATAAGAATGACTATGCTTATGTGGAAAGTATTAATTCTTTTATGCATGCGGCTCATGATAAGAATGTTTTATGTGATAGTTATATTGTTAATTTTATTCATGATGCTACTTAAAGTTATTATGAGAGAGGGAAACATGGTTTTATGCATCTCAACAATATTAAGTTTCCCCTCTTTATGTTGAAATTTTTGAAGTTGCACTTATTTTTGTCTTCCTATGCTAGTCACTTTGTGCTTCGTTGACTTGTTTTTCTACAAGATTCTTTTTCATAGGAAGTGGGTTAGAATTAAATGTGTTTCATATTTTATTCTTGATGCTCTCTTATTTTGCTTCAACTCTTATTCTTATTTGAGCATCTTTTAAAAATCATTGTGCCTAGCTGAAAGGCATTAAAACAAAAGCGCTACCGGGAGACAACCCGTTTTATTTCTCTGTTTTCAACCCGTTTTCCTTAGTTTTATTTTGTGTGATTTGCACCTGGGTGTTTTCTATTTCTTTAGCAACCCCGCTGTATCTTTTCTTGAGTTTTTGTTGAGCCAAGTAAAGCCTCTAGTGGAAAGTTGAGGCTATATTTCGGATTTCTGCGCAGGAAACAGATTTCTGCTGTCGAGTGTTTATTCCGTATAAAATCACAGAAAATTCAAAATGACCTGTGTTTTTTTGTGCATAATCCTGGGCTGTATACGCAACTTTTATTAGCTGAACAATTTTTATTTGAGCAATAGAAGATTTTCGAAAAAACCATCTTTACCTGTTGTCCTGTTTTGACAGATTTCTGCCAATAATTGCATTTGCATCTTAATCGGTTTCTTTTGGTGTTCTTTTGAGAAAAAGAGTTTAAAAAAAGTTGTGACGGTAGCTAATGTGTTTTTGAGTTTTATACATGTGTTGAAACTGAACCATGTGAATTTATTATTTTGACTGCACTAACGTTGCTAATGAAGATTGTGAGAAGTTTGGTGTGAAGGAAGTTTTCAATGGTCAAAAGAAGAGGATGATATGACGTGATCAAGGAGAGTGAAGAGCCTAAGATTGGGGATGCCCTGGTGGTACATCCCAGAAAATTCCAAGAAGACTCAAGCGTCTAAGCTTGGGGATGCCCAAGGCATCCCCTTCTTCATCGACAAATTATCAGGTCACTTCTAGTGAAACTATATTTTTATTCGGTCACATCTTATGTGCTTTACTTGGAGCGTCTTTTATTTCTGTTTTCAGTTTGTTTGGTTTTCGTTGCTGTAATTGGATCTTATAATACTTGTGTGGGAGATAGACATGCTCCGCTTTCATTGCTTAGAACACTCTAGTTTTCATTCTTATTGTTCTGTGAGTGTTCACTTTTTGCTAGTACTGCGTTTAGCCTTTGTTTTCATGCATCTTTTATTCAGAGCTGTTAGTTTTAGTAGTGTTATGTGAGTACTCTCATGTTTTCTTGTTGTATCATGAAGAGTATTTTTGTTAAAACATATCTTGTATGGTGCTTGTT
This sequence comes from Alopecurus myosuroides, assembly GCA_028641055.1. Classification (NCBI taxonomy): domain Eukaryota; kingdom Viridiplantae; phylum Streptophyta; class Magnoliopsida; order Poales; family Poaceae; genus Alopecurus; species Alopecurus myosuroides. Next base: position 54,275 of record JAPCYS010001905.1, on the reverse strand, counting down.
GGGAGAAGAAACTGCTGCTTGAACTAGAATTTTTAATGGTGCAAGTAGAAGCTTGTATAGAATGTGGCTAGAACTTTTTCATATCATGTTAGATGTTATTTTAGTTTTAAATCCTTGTGGTTATTGAGTAGAATGATTAGACTCAAATAGCTGAGAGTGTTTAATGTGCCATTGAAAGATTCATGAGTTGTTCTTGTCATAAGGAAGCATAAATTTATGGTATTCTCTTTCGAATGTTTTATTTGGTTGACTTGGCGCATGCTCACACCATGTTTATGACTATGAACCAGTCACGAATAGCCTCCATGACCACTTAGTTTTTGAACTATGATACCTCTTATGCTTTAATTAATGATGTTTATGTCGCTATGCATGATTATGGCTCTTATGCTCTCTTGATTTGTCGCTCCCAGTCTTTTGCTAGCCTGCACCTGTACTGAGTATGAGCTCTACTCGTGTATCCAACTCCCTTAAACCAAAGTTTTTCCCATTGTGTCCACCATACCTACCTACATGTGGTATTTAACTGCCACTCCAAAGTAAATTTCTCATGTATTACCTTTAAAACCTTCAAAATTACTCCTGCTTTATGTTCCTGTTTTTGCTCATGAGGATGTCAATAGAGAATCTTTATCTCACTTGATTATTGGATTTCACACCCTGGACTAGTGGCTTCATCCTCTTATCCAAATGATAGAAGAGCTGGTAGCGGGGTGCCCAACCCCAAATTAATACACACAAAATCTCTTCACTATTTTTTTCCCTGATTTATCAGTCAAAGCATAATTGTGTAAACAAAATAGAAAGAGGGATGACCTTCTACCCTGATGCGTCCTTCACATGGGATCCGCTCTTGTGAATCCAGTTGGCTTGTGACGTACTGTATTTTCTGTTTACCATTTGTTGACATTAGCATACATCTCCCAAAATATAGACACTCCTCCATGGTATGTGATTGTTGGAAGGAACCCGACGATTCGGTTAGCCATGGTTTGTGAAAGATGGATGGGAGGAGTGTCAAACTTTTAATACCTTTGTTTAATAAAATAAAATCTCTAGCACATGAGTGATCCCTGCTTCCCTCCGTGAAGGGACTTTCTTTTAATTTTATGTTGAGTCTCCAACTTCTAACTTTATGCACAATTGAGAGAGCATTTTTGCCATTCTGAGTTCTATGTGCATTTGTCCCATAAATATCAATAATTACTTCATAATGTGATATTATTTCTTCTTAAATTATTTGCTCTAGTCTTCCTCATGAACTTTGAAGGTGTCCTGGCATTTATGTTTTGCCCCACTCTTAAGGACTAGCGAAATATCACTTTGCCATGCTTTCTCTATACCTGAAACAAACGTTTACCTTTCTTTGCATTATTATTCATGATCCTTTATTTGAGATACTCTTCATGATGAAAAGTGATTTCTATGCTTTATTACTAAATTTCTATTTATCATGCTTGTGTTTAAGTTCTATGATCTCATCTTGCATATGCCTTTACATTTTTATGATCAAGTTTATGTTAGTAGTATGTCACCTGAGAAATTGTTGTTTTATCTTTACCTACTCGAGGACGAGTAGGAACTAAGCTTGGGGATTCTTGATACGTCATAAACGTATCCTTAATTTCCGATGTTCCATGTTGTTTTCATGTTGTTTCCCACATGTTTTCCTTACCCTTTATGTCATTTTTATCGATTTCCCGGGACTAACCTATTGACAAGATGCCATAGAGCCAGTTCCTATTTTCTGCTGTTTTTAGTTTCAGAAAAGTTGTTCTGGAAATATTCTCGGAATTGGATGATTCGAAAGCCAGAAGTCTTAGAAGTCTCGGAAGCATTCAGAAGTCCCGAAGAGCCCCGGATGGGGGGGCCACAGGGTGGCCATAACATAGGGTGGCGCCATCACCCCCTGGTCGCGCCACCAGGTGGTGTGGGCCCCCTGGCCACCCCCCGGAATCACCCTTTCGCCTATATATACTCCCTGAGGCATAAACCCTAAAAGAATCAACCTTTTCCACAAAATACATCTGTAGCTCCGCCGCCGCTGCCGAGAAGTTTCGGGGGACAGATCTCTATTCTGGCACCCTGTCGGGACGAGGAAGTGCCCCCGGAAGCCATCTCCATCGACTCCACCGCCATCTGCATCGTTGTTTCTCTCTCCTATGATGAGGAGGGAGTAGTTCTCCCCCGGGGCTGAGGGCTCTACCGGTAGCTATGTGGTTCATCTCTGTCTCCCATGGTGTGATCTTTATGTGATCATGAGCTTTGTAATCTAGTTGAATATGTAGATGTGATCTTCATCTTTTGCTACTCAAGTTCTTTATTATTATGAACTATGGAGTCACTTTGATCACGGTGTGAAGGTGACAGTGTGCACATCGTGTGTGTCTCCTAGTGTTCGTTATTTGTTATCAGATCTTCGTAAACGCTTTGATCACGGTGTAAAGGTGACAGTGTGTGCACCGTGTGGTTTAACATTATATTTATATTTTGTGTTGGATAACCCTATGAAATTGTGGTGTTTGCGTGGAACCATCTGGGTCCCATGGTGATAGCATGGGGGTTACTTGGTTGGGAAAGTGCTTACTCTGAGGAGTGTTGTTAAAGCCCTACGCAATGATTGGTGTTTGTTATTCGACCGGAGAGTGGTTCGGAGTAGCATAGTGAAGAAATGATATTTATGCATTCATTTATCTTTTTGATTGTTGAGAGTGTCCTCTAGTGAAAGTAGGAGCCGTAGGCCTTATTTCCAAGCATTGAAACACCGTTTTTCCACCTGTTCTGCTACATGTTTGCTTGCTGCCATTTTTATTTCAGATTGCTATTATCACTTATTATCATCCATATTACTTGCATTTTACTCTCTCTTCGCCGAACTAGTGCACCTATATACCTGACAAGTATATTGGGTGTGTTGGGGGACACAGGAGACTTATTGTATCTTGATTGCAGGGTTGCTTGAGAGCGATATCTTTGACCTCTAACTCCCTGAGTTCGATAAACCTTGGGTAATCCACTTAAGCGAAACTTGTTGCGGTTCTACAAACCTCTACACTTGGAGGCCCAACACTGTCTAGAAGAATAAAAACGTGCGTAGACATCAGTATGGCTGAATCATGTGATTTGTCCTTAATACATGTGTTCCCTACGATGCCCACCCGTCATCCATCATGTTAAGGGAGTAATCCAGTTAAGGGAGACATGGCTGAATCATGTGATTTGTCTACGCAACCTTGTGATCTGTTCTAGATTTGATATTAACTGAAAACGTGTCCTAACAGTAGAATTTATTTAAAAAAATAATGTGATTTGACCTCTAACTCCCTGAGTTCGATAAACCTTGGGTAATCCAGTTAAGGGAGACATGGCTGAATCATGTGATTTGTCTACGCAACCTTGTGATCTGTTCTAGATTTGATATTAACTGAAAACGTGTCCTAACGGTAGAATTTATTTAAAAAAATAATTTTTTTAAATCCTAATATTTACATGTGGCAGATTCCACGATGCCCACCCGTCATCCATCTAACCCCTCCATCTCCTCGCCTCTCCTTCCCACATACCCTCCAGCAACAGATCTCGCCCCACATTGATGTTTTCCACTTCCTCGCCATCTGCCCGACCTCGTCGTCTGGCCCACTTCCTTGTCGTCTCAAGTCCGCCTCCTCCTCGCCTCTTCCCCGCCTCGCTGCCGGTCTACGATGATTTTTTTTATAAAATTGTCATACATAGTCCGCCAAAATTGCTATGCAGATAACGAGACATGCCCATACATACGGGGATTGGGATCACGACTCACCGAGCAGCGGATTCGATGTGGTCGTAGAAGAGTTCTGAACAATCATAAATCCTCACAATTAGGACTAGTTGTAATAATGTCGCTAAGTCTTCCCTCGCCAAGGATAACATGTGTAATCCCTCTTATGGTGTGCACGTGTACACTCGTGTCAACTCGTCAGTTCTCCGCCGTCCAGGACTCGGCACCGACAAAGAGAGACATCCTTCCGGTGTTGCTAATTGGTAGCTGCACTCAACTGTGATTAGAGCTATTATGAATATGAAAGTTCTCAACACATGAGAGAGAAAAACTAATTAGAGCTAGGTCTAATCGGGAGAGTATAACTCAAAACCGGATTAGAAGAGGCTCTAATTCAATTAGATATGTTCTAATTAGAGGCTCTAATTCAATTAGGGCTCTCTAATTATATCTCTAATCCAGAGAGAGAGAGAAGGTCGAAAGTTAAATTGTGTGTTCTCCAAAGAGGAGGGAGTGGGTATTATATAGTGGGACAAAGGGAGGCACCTGCCATGGGGTTAGGGTCGGTTTCCCCTTCCTCCCTTGGCCGCACCATGTCTCCTAGGATGAGTCGGATTGGACTCCCTCCCTTTTTCCTCCTAGGACTAGGAAAAATTCCTATGAAAATCAAATGTATTTTGTGAGACCATGGGTCCCACCTGGCATCACCTAAAACTAGGTTTTGCCCATAGGGCCCCCCTATGGCACTACTTCCATATATGGAAAGTCTTCCGGAACTCTTCAAGAACCCCGCGACCACTATAGATAAAATAATCGATATTATCTAACGACGTTAGAAACACATTTCTAACACCCCAGATTATATCATGTCCTCCGTAACCTCTTATATAAATGTTTCCTAACACCGGCATAATTTATCTCTTAGAGTAATTTCCCCGAAACCACTCCGGTTGACACCAGACTCGTTTCTGTGATATCCTAACGACACCGAACATTCATAAAACCAATAATAACATAGTACTTCTCACAACAAAAGGTTGGCACGGCTTAAGCGTGTGAACCGTAAAGGCTCGATAACACACAGTCATGTTCAGATACTTACCGAACAATAACCAACAATGGGAACATGGAAGTCCATGATGGCTCCTATGTGTTCCCGGAGAACGACAGAACCTTATAAGTTACTCATTGCACTTATTCCTTTAACTTTACGATAGCAATGATATCACGATGTGAGACTATGTGATCTGATCTGATCATAACACATATAACTCGGCTACAGATATCGTTCTCTTTTCTCGTCCATATCCCCAATTATCGTGTGATTGATCACACTATGTCTGGCCAGATGATGTGTCATTGGTGATACCGAGAGGGTCTAGAGAATGTATCTCTCTATCATCTCGAGAAGTTAAGTACTAGTCTTGAACGATCTTAGTTCCGTTACACTTTCTAGGTCATACCCATATATCACCGTTATAATCCCAGTTACGGCGAAACGGTTGATGATATCCAAAGTATAATTTTCGATTGTGCGGTCACTAGATATTCTCATAGTTTAGGAATTATAGTCAATGTTAACTTCATATGCATTTTCTAAAATACATAATGATTGTTTAGTCTCTTTTAGCAACAACAGACACTTGGGTCGTTTCAGTACTATTGTTACCCTAACAATAAACTCTTATGTTTTGCTAGAATTTCTTCCAAGTTCATGATCAGAAAAATATGATCATCTCACAAACCATAACCTAATCTTAGAGACAAGATAAGGAACTCTTGTTTGTTTATGTCTTCACACTCGCACAAAGTTTTTCCTTCGAAAACTCACTTTTCAAGTGCTATAGCGGTTGTAGCATGATGACATGAACTTAATTTTGAATTTGGAGATAGAATAATAAATGAGTATTATTGTCTCCAGGGCATACCTGCAACAGTCTCCCACTTGCACTAGAGTCAATTAATACTCTAGTTAGTATGATGACATAACACCAATGGATATGCATGTGGTACCTAAGACTTCTGTCTTGTGTTTGGATTTATTAGGAATTGGATTTGTGTGAACCTGGTTCCGTGACAACATTAATAATTCAATCAACTCCAAGTTCACACAAATGTTGAATTATTCGGAGTCGATTGTTGGTTGCAAGTTATTGGATAAAAGTCTATTGCAAAATATCATGTCATTTTTCTTTTGAGACAAATATAATTTTTATCTCAATGTAATTCGAAATTTCTTGCAAAATTACTTTTAGCACACCCATCATATCCATGTTTATTAAATACCTTAATCTATCTCACAGACACAAAATTTAATAAGACACTTTATGATATTGCATTAAAAACATTTTAAGTATTTTTCCATGAGGTTTTTTTTAATTAGGCCTAGCCAGATTAAAAGATCATAATCAGCTCCCACTGACTTTTAAGTCCCTTCGCTTTATATAATGAAAAAGAAATCCCTTCTTGTTTCATTAAAACGACTGACTTAATACTCATACTTGTAATATTTCTGATTACTCTTAGTAATGAAAATTAATTATACTTAGCAAAATATTTTGCTAGTTGATCCAATAACAACACCAAAAAATTGATTTGATAAATTTTTCAACTCATCATTATCATTTATTCGTACTTGATAAAACAAATTTATCTAGCTTTATGAATATAAAATATTCATATATGTTTTTCATGTGAAACATTACTTTTCCGTGCTATTTATAAAATCACTCCAACTTACTCTCAATATAAAATCTTGGAGTCAAAATGAGTATCTTTTAAAACATGGATCTATATGATAATCCAATATCATATGATTATAAGTACTATTATCTTATTTGTTTTGTTTTGCACATTGTGGTAATTATCTTGAAATTTCAATGAATATTTCACAAAGTGATTATTACATCAAATTCCTCATATGACCTTTATTCAAATATTTAGTTTGAACTTTATGTATCTCATACATAAATTTATGGATAAGGTGATGAATTGTAAAAATTTGCATGTTGACCGTTTCATTCAATCCTTCTCCAAATATTCATAATCCCAACTTAATATAATTTCCATATATCTTTCATGAGAAGGCACTTTTATTCTTAATCCAATGTGTTTGAAATACATGGAGTAGAAGGTGGAAATTTACTAGTAATAAATTTATTGGTTTTATGCAAAACCTTTTAATCAATTATGCTTCAAGCTTGAGCAATATTGAGTACTAGAGATTATCATTAAAATAACTCTAAGTTAATTAATGACATAGTCTCAACTTAAACAAACAAACAAAATAATTTTCTTTAGCGGGTCTGAGAATTATTTTCGTTTCACGCTATCACTTTATCACACAAAGACATTTGACAATTATAACATTTCTTAAATCCTTGTCTCACAAAGATTTTATTATCAGGATAATTTTGAATCTCTCAAAATTCATCACGAGTAATTATTGACTAAGAAAATATTCTTTGTCAATCCATGTTATAATTTCTATTAAGTCCTTTTCTACTTCAATCAAATTTCTTTGATCTTAGTTTTTAATTCAAAATACTCCCCTTACTTTTATGAAATATTGAAACCTCAATTATTTCATCTATTCCATTTCATCAATATGCTTAACTTATCATATTGAATCTTCAATAGAATTAAGTCAATTGAGCAAACATCCAAAACTTATGTGAATTTCGAAATTCACAAGTGTATAGCACTTAATGGATTTTGGCTATATTAAATATTTTCGAGATAATATTTCAACCTTGATAAATCAAATTAAAGACTTATCTCCAATTTATTTAACATACCATTAAACTATTACTCAAACTTGAGCAATAATTCAAATCTAAATATTCAAGACTTAATAATAAAACTAATTGACATAACATAATAAAGAAGAGCGCAAACTTTGAATTCACAAGTTTGGAATTCCCACACATATTTTATAATTCAAACTCAACAGTGTTCGCGAACATAAAATATTCATTACATAATGATTGAGCTCAAAATAACTATTATTTCGAATTCCTAGTGTTGATCATCTTTATTAACTGAAAATACATATTTTATATTCATTAATGCGTATTCCACTGCACCCACCATGTTTTCCACGTCTCTTGCTTCTTTTCCTTCTCACTGTGCAATACATTGCAAATTGAGAAATTTCAGTATCCAGTACCAAAATATCTTTGAGACAAGAAAAATGTCAATAACTCGTATAACTCTTATACCTTGTGTGGACTTGTCACTTGCTTTTGCCTTTTGGTGTAGTCATCATGGCATGAATGAAAACATCCATATTAGCTGACATGAGCATCTTTAAGACTTCTTCAACTGTCTTCTCCACTTACATCGGATTGTAGCAAGCCACAAATCCGAAGTAACGCGATGGAAGTGACATGAGGAGTATGTTAACTGCTAGCCTTTCTAGAATTGCGGAAGCAATATCCTTAAGCTTATGCAGTATCTCTGTGAATTGTTCTTGTGCTCCCTCAAAGTCCCAAGGAAATTTATTTTGCACCTTAACAGTTCAGCATAAAGTTTGAGATGACCACGACAGAGTTGCATAGAGAACCGAGCCTTCAAAGCTTCCATGAGATGGAAGGGTCGATAGTGTGGATAACTATCACTCAACTCAGAACTCAGCCTTTCCATCATGATCATATAAACTTTATACTCCCCATATCCCAATGGAGAAAACTCTCCATCAGGTGCCGAAACTTTAGTGTCAAGCACATGCTCTACCCCAAGACCTCTGAGAGTAGATCTCAGATCGTGAACCCAATCACAGAAGTTCACGTTTTCCTTAATTAAATTGTGTAACCCCAACAACTCACTCAGACTTATGTTTTCAACGGGATCCATCTCTACAATAAAACAAGTATATTTAGACACTATAGTGCAAAATTAATTTGTACTACTTAATTCAATAAAATTGATATTAAGATATGCTCCCACTAAAGCTGATATTCCTCAAGATCAACTTTCAGTGAAACGAGATCCCAATAAATTAGTTTTCCTTCTTGTCAGAATTTATATAAGAGGTTACGGAGGACATGATATGTTCCGGGGTGTATGGGCATGCCTCGTATGTATGGACATGCCTCGTTATCTGCATAGTGATCTTGGCGGACTAAGTAGGCAAAAAAATTAAATTCTGCAGCATAGACCAGCATCCTCCACATGAAGAAGAAGATCGTCGAGCGCGACATTGACGCACCTTCGGCTCCACAAGACCCCTCCGACTCTCCATGAATTCATCATTATTGTATCGGTGCATGGACATGTTGAATTTGTATTATGTGTTGAATTCGGCTATGTAGCCAATAATTTCATTCATTTACGTATCAAACTTAGTTGAATTGAGTCTATTATCTCTGTTGCACGGATTTGCATGGATTTCGAAATTGATTTTAAGGGAAATGATCACTGTCTGCAGACACGGACACGCCTGGGCATGTCCGCGGACAGTTTGGGGGCCGATATTTGGGTCTCCAGTTGGAGATGCTCTTGCCATTACACAATGTTGTGTTCTTGCAGTATGTCGTCTTCGTCGTTTTCCACCTCACAATGGTGAGGTCCCTACCAATATTTGTTATCATATTTTGTTGCATGCTCCTTAGAGTATAAAGCTCATGTCCCAAAAAAATCTGGCCGATATTGCATATTGGGCCATTTTTGTGGCCCGAACAACTCCCTCATATCGGCATGAATTTATCCGGTGACCTAGTATACGTCCCATCGCCGCTATATGAACGATATCAGTGGCTATTTAGGGTTCGCAATTAGGAACCCTCCGTCATGATTTATTCCATGCTGCCGCTAGGTCTAGCTAGCTCCAAAGAGAAATTACTCGCGCCTCCACTGCCAAATGGACCAGGTCTTCCGTGTCATGCCTCCAGCGGGCTTCAGCGCGGCGTGTCCAGCGGGCTTTGCTAGCCTCGGCTCCACTCCTCCAGCGGGCTTCGTCACCACGCCACCCGTCAGTGGTGCGGTCCTTGATGATGTGCCTCTTGCGGCTGGTGCCGGCCTCGTGACGTGTCTATGGTGGACTCCAACACCTCCAAGGATTACTCTGACTATTTCGAATCCTCCACCGACAACCACAGAGACTTCTCCACGGGTTTGAAGTGGATCTTTCCACGATCACTGATGATGCTGAGTTCCTCTCTCGCGTCAATGTGAAGTCTATGCAAACCAATATTGAGACGTTGTGGCGGAAGGAGGCGTCCCGACAGAGGATCGAGTGGTGGAACAACGAAGACCTCAAGCACGGTCTGTAGTTGAGTCGCAAGCTCGCGGTCAAACAGCAGGAGTGGGAGAAGGAGTATCACCTCCGGTGCGTATTCCTGGGTATGTGCGAGCAGCATGGCAGCGATTAGGGCATAGATCTAGGTTTTAGCTTGATGTTTGGTGATATTTTATAGGTTAGTCCCGACGAACTATGAATCATGTTTCAAGCGCAAATTTAGATTTTTAAAATCTAGTTCCAATTTATAGCATATGCTCTGGCGGACCAAATTTCAAACCGGAAAACTCATCTCGGGTCAGGTTTTCCGGTTTCATCTTATTGCGTATTTGCTAGTCAATAAACATACAACCCAATATCGGCATGTACATGGTCTTTTGTGGTGCAATGTCGTTTTGAGATAGAAATATTAGCGGGATTTTTTTATCCGTTATCCCCGAAGGGACTTTGTTTGTGAGTGTATGCGAAACATGTTACAAAATTTATACTCATAATAAAAATAATTTCATCATGAGTTTCAATGAAGTGACGTCATAATATGCTAAGAGAAACTCTAGCAGTACTCCTAAAAGGACTGGAACTAGAAAGTTCTGGCGGCTTTAGGGGTTGGGCTCAGTTTCTGCACCTAGCAAAAACCGTAAAGCCCGCTCGGACTGAAAACGCATTTCGGGGGCCCGAGAATCCCCCAGTAGCCGCTATATGAAAGGGTTTCTGGGACGTTTATAGGGCAACCCCGAGGCGAACCCTAACCCCCTCCATCGCAATTTCTCACCGCCATCATATACAGTAGCCACCTCCGGACAACGATTCTGGAAGATCCCCGTGTAGGTTATCCCTGCCGTAGCTGGAAACCGCGACGTGGCCGCAGATCAACCACATGGGTGTCGCGCTGTCGAGGATCAGCTCGCCTCCATGCCCCACACCGCCGCCGGCTACGGAGTTTTGCCGGGAACGACATGCCTAGCATCAACGAGAACGGCGGCATCCACGACGTACCAGCGGGCTACTTCAACGGCCAGGATGTATTATGTTGAATGTATGCCCAAGAGACAATAAAATACATCAGTTTCATAATTAATGTATTATGTTTTTATGCTATAACTGATGTGGTCACTGAATATGAGATTCATAGGAAAGCCCATACGCACGTTTAGAAACATAAATAGACAGTCATAACCCTTTGTCATGTCTCACAAACAAACTCGTTAATATTAGATGACTACGTTTTCCTAGCCAGGGACATTTGTTATTTCAATTTTAATGGGAGCATATTGTTGTTTCAAATTTATGAATGGGTAGACCCAAGTAGTTTATATACTAGGAGATTTGTTTTGTTAAATAGTATGATCACATATTGGTCGTTTTGTTTCCTTCCTTAGACCATGAGAATACTCAATGATTTTTACCGTAAGGATCATTTTGGTATAGTCAAGTATCACACCGTAAATTAGGTGAAAAAAAGGCTAACATTGGGTGTTTATGAAAGTATTCATCCATTGTGATAGCTCAAGATTGGTAATTACTTCTCTATTTAATAGAGATACACATCCAGGATCCACCCGGTGAAATAGTATCTGTAAATAAGTCTGCGCATACAAGGACATGACACTAGTCATGGGGATACTATGTCACAGTAACGAGTAAAAGAAATAATACTGGATATAGGGAATAATGTGATTAAAGAGTTTAATCAAGGTCTTATCATTTATCTTGTCCCGAGGTATTGATTGGTATCGCAAAGTAATAGGAACTTACTTACCAACCAACAGATTCAACAACTTTTCTTTGTATAACTTGTAGGAATCAATATGGACGCCCACGGTCCTGATGTTGATTATTGATTGGTAAATATGTTTCCAATCATGTCTACTAATTATCGAACCTGTAGGGGTCACACATTTATAGCATCAAAGTCTGTTGTTTGCATTGGATTGGTCCGGAGGAGAGTAGGGTATCATTCGGGTGACTCCGAGGTGATATAATAAATATCCAAGAAAGATTATGGAGGACATGAGTGATACGCCCATTTTGCATTACTTTTTTATATTGTTATTTTCTGTTATTCATCGATATATTTGATGTTATGATGCATCACTTATGTTATTTTATCTTATTTTGCATGTTTTATAATTTTTGGAGAATAAACACCGGGACCAGAAATCTGATGGAAAAAGCACCATCAAGATACCATATTTCAGAAGTACCGAAGAAGAGGGGGGATAATGGAGGAGTCTTAGAAGTTCCAAGGAGGAAGTCAGCCACAAGGGCACCCGGAGGGGGCCATCTGGGGCCCACACCACCAGGCGGCGCACCCCCCTCTGGCCGCGCCTAGGGGTGGTTTGCCCCCTGGCCCACTCATGGGCGCCCCCTTTTGCGTACTTGACCCCCAGGGAATCCTAAGCATAGGAACATCGTCGAAGAATTATTCCGCCGGCGCCTTGGGGCAGAAAACAACAGAGAGAGAAAAGCTCTCCGGCAGGGAGAAATCTGCCGGGGAAATTCCTCCTCGGAGAGGGGAAATTCCTCCTCGAAGAGGGGAAATCGTCGCCATCGTCACCGTCATCACTCCGGACTTCATCGAGATCATCATCATCATCCTCATCACCAGCACCATCACCGCCACCGTCCACCTTCATCCCGATGTAACAAGTAGGGGTCTTCATTGTTGTTTTCCACTAGATCTCTCTCCCGGTGTGGATTACTTATTAGTAGTTGATGCTTGTGAGTTTTATCGGTGTTTACACTTTATGACCAGATTGTTATTATCCATTATATCACCTCTGATTATGATCCATATGATGTCTTGTGAGTAGTTTGTTTAGTTCTTGAGGACATGGGATAAGTCATGATGTTAGTAGTTGAATTATGTTGAAGTAATATCTCGTGGTTCGGTATTTAAGTTGTGGTGCTATTCTTATAGTGGTGTAATGTGAACATCGACTACATGATAGTTCACCTTTAAGGGCCTAGGAGGATGCATTGTGTATTTGGATACTAGTTGTTGGGTTGCCGGAGTGACAGAAACCTAAACCCCCGTTAGGAAACCATTGCACGAGGGAGTTTAGGATCCCGGAGTTTTAAGGCTGTGGTTAGATTTATCTTAATTACTTTCTTGTATTTGCGGATTCTTACGAGGGGTATAATCACAAGTATGTATTAGTCCTAGTCGGGCGGTGCATTAGCATAGGTTCACCCACACAACAATTCACAAACCAATAAATATTAATCAACTGCATGAAGCGAACGCACTTGACGAAATCCCCATGTGTCCTCGAGAACGGTTGGTAATCATAAGTAGAACAACATGCTTGTCCTTTGCTCTCAAAAGGATTGGGCCACTCGCTGCAATTATATTTACTGCCTTTTATTTACTCGCACTTTATTTGTCTGCAATATCCAAAACCACCAAAAACCCGTTTGCTAGTGTTTACAGTGAATCCTCTATCCAACCTACTTGTCAACACCTTCTGCTCCTCGTTGGGTTTGACACTCTTATTTATCGAAAGTACTACGATACAACCCCTATACTTGTGGGTCAGCAAGACTATTTTCTGGCGATGTTGCTGGGGAGTGAAGTGCTATTGGTAAGTGGAATTGGTAAGAGAAACTTTTACTCTAAGTGCTATTTTTTTATGTCTGTTATTTTATTTCATTATGGAGAATACCTTTGGTTCTCTGTTTAGGGGTACTACTACTATCATTGATAGGGTAGTAGGTGACCCGATATCTGCTGAATTAGATCCTTATAAAATACCTAAGAAAATTGTTGGACGTGTTATGGATAACTGCTATTATGGTGATGGAACTGTCCATCCTAGTGATCATTTGCTCTTTATACATGAATTAAGTGAGTTATTCAGGTGTGCAAGTATTACAATGGATCAATTTAAAAGGAAATTACTATTTTTATCGCTGAAAGGAAGAGCCATTGAATGGTTCAAATTGCTGAAGAATGGCGAATCTATTGGATGGGAGGAAATTGTTCCTCTCTTTTATTCTAAATTCTATCCTCCTAGTGAGATTCATAAAGACCGGAATCAAATATATAATTTCTGGCCTCATGATGGAGAGAGTATTTCCCAAGCATGGGGGATAATGAAGTTATTAATGCTCAAATGTCCCGTTCATGAGCTCCCGAGTAACATAGTTATCAATAATTTTTATGCAAGGCTTTATCTTCATGATAAAGATTTATTGGATGCTTCTTGTTCTGGATCATTCACACGTATGAAGGATGAAGCTAAATGGGATCTTCTTGACCGTATTCAAGAGAACACTGAAGGATGGGAGAACAACAAAGGTAGAAAGTCTGGTATAAATTATGATTATGAATGCATTAAATCTTTTATGGGAACTGATGATTTCTATAATGTTAGTGTTGTTTGTGGTCTTGGTTCTCAAATCTTTGCAAACTGTCTTAAAACTTTTCCCTCCTATCTTGAAATTCCTAAATATGAATTGAGCAAGTACCATGCACCTTATAAAGATATTGTTCCTGCTAGTAATGTAGAAGTGCATGTTGTTAATCCTACTGTTCCTTAGCCTTAGATTGAGAAATTGTCTTTTCCTGCTAAGGTGAAAGAACACTCTATTCTGGCTAGTGTGGTTAATAAGAGCATTAAGAAAACTGTTGAACCTGATGAACAAATGATTGTTGAACCTGTTGTAGCAATAGTAAAAGACCTTGTCTGTGGAAACGTGGAGGATGAACATATTGTCTTTTGTGAGGATGCTTCTAATATTGTCTCACATCCTCATAGACCTAAGAAAACTAGTGTTCCTATGCTTTCTGTTAAGGTTGGTGATCATTTCTATTATGGTTTATGTGACATTGGTGCAAGTTCCAGTGTTATTCCTTATGAGCTTAATAAAGAAATTATGCATGAAATTGGTTCTTGTGAGCTTGAGGATATTTATGTGGTTATTCAGCTTGCTAATAGAGAAACTGTATTTCCGATTGGTATTGTTAGGGATGTGGAAGTTTTATGTGGTAAAACTAAATATCCAACTGATTTTCTAGTACTTGGTAAGGCTGCTAGTAAAACTTGTCTTATTATTTTTGGTAGACCTTTCTTGAACACTTGTGGTGCTATTATAGATTGTAAGAGAGAGAAGATATTGACTAAATTTGATGTAAAATCTTATGAGTTCAATTTCTCTAAATTTGCTAGAGCATCTTAAGAATCTAAATTTCCTGATGAGAATTTTAAAGTTGAACAACTTGCTTCAATTGCTTTTTGTCCTAACAATGCTTTGCAGAAATATATGGTGAACCATGAAAGTGAGGTCTTTATGGAAGAAAGAAATGAGATTGACGATATTTATTTTTCGTCAACCGATGATATTGAAACATAATTTACTTGTGGAAGACTTGGGAACCACATTACCACCCAAGGAGGATCATGTCTTCGATTTGAAACCTTTGCCTGATGTTCTTAAATATGCTTATATTGATGATAAGAAAATATATCATGTTATTATTAGTGCTAAACTTTTAGGTGAAGAAGAGGAAAGATTATTGGGAATACTAAAGAAACACTGTGGAGCTATTGGATATAATCTTGATGATTTGAAGGGGATTTCCCCTACATCAGCATGCTATCAATATTGAACCTGATGCAAAGCCAGTTGTTGAACATCAACGCTGTTTAATTCCTAAGTTGAAGGATGTGGTAAGAAATGAGGTATTAAAACTCCTTGATGCTGGTATTATTTTTCCTATTGCTGATAGTATATGGGTGAGCCATGTGCATTGTGTCCCTAAGAAGGGAGGATTGACTGTTTTGCCTAATGAAAACAATGAGCTTATTCCACAAAGAGTAGTAGTTGGTTATAGAATGTGCATTGATTTTAGAAAGGTTAATAAATTCACTAAAAAGGATCATTATCCTTTACCCTTTATTGATCAAATGCTAGAGAGGTTGTCTAAGAAAACTCATTTTTTGCTTTCTTGATGGTTATTCAGGGTTTTCTCAAATTGCCGTTAGGGCAAAAGATCAAGAGAAAACAATCTTTATCTTTCCTTATGGTACTTATGCTTATAGACGTATGCCTTTTGGTTTGTGCAATGCTCCTGCTATGTTTCAAAGATGCATGTCTGCTATTTTTCATGGTTTTTGTGAAGAGATTGTGGACGTATTCATGGATGATTTCACTATCTATGGAACTTCTTTTGATAATTGCTTGCACAACCTTGATAAAGTTTTGCGGAGATGTGAGGAAACTAATCTTGTTCTTAACTGGGAGAAATGCCACTTTATGGTGAATGAAGGAATTGTTCTTGGACATAAAATTTCTGAAAGAGGTATTGAAGTTGGAAGAGCTAAAGTGGAAGCCATAGAGAAAATGCCCTGCCCTAGGGATATTAAAGGTATTCATAGTGTTCTTGGTCATGCTGGTTTTATAGGAGGTTTATTAAAGATTTCTCTAAAATATCAAAACCTCTTACTAATCTTCTTCAAAAATCCGTACCTTTTGTTTTTTATGAATATTGCAAGGAAGCTTTTGAGTCTTTAAAGAAGGCTTTAACTACTGCTCCTATTGTTTAACCACCTGATTGGAATTTATCTTTTGAAATTATGTGTGATGCTAGCGATTTTGTTGTAGGTTCTGTTCTTGGACAGCGAATAGATAAGAAGTTGAATGTTATTCATTATGCTAGTAAGACTCTTGATGCTGCTCAAAAGAATTATTCTACCTACTGAAAAAGAGTTCTTAGCTGTAGTTTTTGCATGTGATAAGTTTAGACCTTATATTGTTGACTCAAAAGTTACTATTCATACTGATCATGCTGCTATTAGATACCTTATGAAAAATAAAGATGCTAAGCGTAGGCTTATTAGATGGGTGTTGCTTTTACAAGAGTTTGATTTGCATATTGTGGATAGGAAGGGTGCTGAAAATCCTGTTGAGATAACTTCTCTAGATTGGAAAACATTGATTTTGACCCTATTCCTGTTAATGATAGTTTTCCAAATGAATAGTTGGCTGCAAGAAAGGTAAAATCCCAGGATAGTCCATGGTATGCTGATTATGCTAACTTCATTGTTTCAAAGTATTTGCCTCCAATATTTACAGCTCAACAAATAAGAAAATTCTTCTATGATTTGAGGCATTATTTTTGGGATGACCCACATTTATATAAAGAAGGAGTAGATGGTTGATGTTTATGCACGCTTCTATTCTTGTAGAAAGTGTTGGGCCTCCAAGTGTAGAGGTTTTTAGAACAACAGCAAGTTTCCCTTAAGTGGATCACCCAAGCTTTATCGAACTTAGGGAGGTATAGGTCAAAGATATCCATCTCAAGCAACCCTGCAATTAAGATACACGAAGTCTCTTGTGTCCCCAACACACCCAAAATTTAGAGTAAAATAGAGATTCAAGCTCCTTCCACTCCAAATGATGAGGATCATCTAGCAGCTCATACCACTCCCTTGCTTTGTCCTTAAGAGACAACGAGAATAACCTCCTATTAACTTGGTCCATTGAAATACCTGCACACTTGAACAACCCGCATAATTCATGTAGAAAGAGTAAATGATCACAGGGATGGACAGTTCCATCTCCAAAATAGCAGTTATTCGTGACACGTTCAACAATTTTCATAGGTATTTTAAAAGGAACACTTTTAGCAGGAGGATTAAAATATCACAAGCATCATTAGATTTATCACATATTGGAGATAAAGTATCATCAGAGCAAATTTTCTCCTCTAAAGCTAGGGAAATACAAAGTTTATAGAAACTAGCTTCCCCAAGCTTAGACTTTTCCATACTACTAGAAATAATGGTATCCAAATAATTAATGCTAATAACATTGCTACTAGAATGCAAATAAAGCTCTCTCATATTTTTGTTGTTTTCCATTAAGACTAACTAGTAAAAATAAAAACAAGCAACAAGTAAAAAAATAAGCCTAACTAGTGAAAACAAGAAACAAAAAGATATAATTGCAGAATCTAAAGGAAATAACTTCGAGCACTCACACCCGAGGATGTGAGTACCTTTTACCTTACCTCCCCGGCAACGGCGCCAGAAAAAAGCTTGATGTCTACGCACGCTTCTATTCTTGTAGACAGTGTTGGTCCTCCAAGTGCAGAGGTTTGTAGAACAGCAGCAAGTTTCCCTTAAGTGGATCACCCAAGGTTTATCGAACTCAGGGAGGTAGAGGTCAAAGAAGTCTCGTGTGTCCCCAACACACCCAATATACTTGTCAGGTATATAGGTGCGCTAGTTCGGCGAAGAGATAGTGAAATGCGAGTAATATTGATGGTTATAACTTATAAGTAATAATAGCAATCTGAAATAAATATGGCAGCAAGCAAACATGTAGCAGAACAGGCGGAAAACGGTGTTTCAATGCTTGGAAACGAGGCCTAGGGGTCCTACTTTCACTAGTGGACACTCTCAACAATGATCACATAATTGAATAACTAAATATCTTCTCTTCTCTATGCTACTCTTAACCCTCTCCGGTTGGATAATGAACACTAATCATTGCGTAGGGCTGCAAAAAGCATTCCTTAAAAGTAAGCATTCACATGTCTAGTTAACCCCACGCTGTCACTATGAGCGCCCTAGAAGGTACTAGACAAACACCACAATTCATAGAGGATACACACATGGTGTGCACACTGTCACCTTCACACCGCGGGACAAGGTGACTCCAAAGTTCATATTAATAAAACACTTGAGTACCACAAGATGAAGAGTAACATCTACTTACTCAACTAGATTACAAAGCTCACGATCATATATATATCACACCATGGGAGAGAGAGATGAACCACATAGCTACCATAGAGCCCTCAGCCTTGGAGGAGAACTACTCCCTCCTCATCATAGGAGACAACAACGGCGATGGAGATGGCGGTAGAGTCGATGGAGATGGCTTCCGGGGGGCATTTCCTCGTCCCGGCAGGGTGCCAGAACAGAGAACTATCCCCCGAAACTTGTCGGCGGCCGCGGCGGAGCTACGGATGTATTTTGTGGAAAAAGTCGATTCTCTTAGGGGTTATGCATAGGGGAGTATATATAGGCGAAAGGGTGATGCAGGGGGGGTGCCCAGGGGGCCCACACCACCAGGTGGCGCGGCCAGGGGGTGGTGGCGCCACCCTATGGTGTGGCCACCCTGTGGCCCCCCTCCTGGGCTCTTCGGGACTTCTGGATGCTTCCGGGACTTCTAAGACTTCTGGCTTTCGAATCGTCCAATTCCGAGAATATTTCCAGAACAACTTTTCTGAAACTAAAAACAGCAGAAAACAGGAACTTGCTCTATGGCATCTTGTCAATAGGTTAGTCCCGGGAAATCGATAAAAATGACATAAAGTGTAAGGAAAACATGTGGGAAACAACATGGAACATCAGAAATTAAGGATACGTTTATGACGTATCAATGGTATTATTAGAAGATGTGTTCCAGATCATGAACAACATGAAATGTTGAAAAAGTGCCATGGTAGTGCTTATGGAGGACATCACGCTGGAGATAGAAATGCGCAAAAGGTTCTACAATCAGGTTTCTATTGGCCTACTCTCTTTAAAGATGCATGTAAATTTTTTTATCTTGTGATGAATTTCAAAGAGTTGGCAATATTTCTAGACGTAATTTAATGCCTATGAGTTATTCTCTTGTTATTGAACCTTTTGATTGGTGGGGATTTGACGTTATGGGTCCTTTTCCTCCTTCAAATGGTTATACACATATTCTTGCTGTTGTTGATTATGTTACTAAATGGGTAGAAGCTATACCTACTAAAAGTGTTGATGGTGAAACCTCGTTAAAAATGCTTAAAGATGTTATTATCCCTAGGTTTGGTGTGCCTAGATATCTTATGACTGATGGAGGTTCTCACTTTATTCATGGTGGTTTTAGAAAAACCCTTGCTAAATATGATGTTAATCATAGAATTGCCTCAGCTTATCATCCTCAAACCAGTGGGCAAGTAGAATTATCAAATAGAGAAATTAAATCTATCTTGCAAAAGACTATTAATAAATCTAGGAAGAATTGGTCTGATAAGTTGAATGATGCTTTGTGGGATTATATAACTTCTTATAAAAATCCTATGGGTATGTCTCCTTATAAAATGGTTTATGGAAAGCTTGTCACTTGCCTTTAGAATTAGAACACAAAGCTTATTGGGCAGTGAAAGAACTTAATAAAGATTTTAAACTTGCTGGTAAGAAAAGAATGCTTGATTTGAATCATTTAGATGAATGGAGATGTGAAGCTTATGAAAATGCTAAACTCTTTAAAGAGAAAGTTAAACAATGGCATGATAAAAGAATCCTTAAAAGAGAGTTTCATGTTGGTGAAATAGTTCTATTGTATCGGTCTCGTCTCAAATTTTTTTGCAGAAAAATTACTCGCCAGATGGAAAGGACCTTATATTATCGAAGAAGTGTATCGTTCGGGTGCAATCAAAATTGGTTCCCTTAAAGATAACACTACACAAGTGGTAAATGGGAAAAGACTCAAACATTATATTTCTGGGGATTCCTTTGATGAAGATGTTGATGTTATTCAAGTAATGACTCCGGAGAAGTTCATTAGAGGGAAGCTTCCAGAATCTACAGAGTTCGTTTTCGAATAGGTAACATTTTTGTTAATGAAAAGTTCGCGGAACACCTTTTGAGTTATAAATTATTGATTTTTGGAAAATATGAAAAATACCGAGCCGAAGAGGAGTTGGGGATGGTGCCCGAGGGAACCATACCATGCCTGGGCGCGGGCCCATCCTTGGCCACGCCTGGCTATGGTGTGGGCGCCTCGGATCCCCTCTCCGACTCATTTTCGACCTGGACTTTCCTTTCGTTATGTATGTTTCTGATATTTGACCCCCCCGAGGTCCGTTTATCGCTTTCTCGTCGTGTTTCTGTTTCGACCGGTTTTGCCAGGATCTGTTTTCAATTTTAGAAGCACCATGGTCTCCACCAACAACAACAAGGGGAAGGGGCCGAAGGAAGATGATCTCCAAGACCGGGAGCCGGAGGAGGAGATTGAGAGTGGAGCTGAAGGAGATGTAGAAGAAAAACCACGAGTGCATCTACGCACCAACATCTCAAGCATTGGAGTGATTGCAAAACCTTCCAAGCAAACGGCAAGGATGATCACTGGAGGGAAGGCCCCACGTCACTGCTTAGCTTCAAGGACACCACTTCTAGATGAAGAGAGCTCTCGGCCTAAGGAGGTGTGTGGGGGGGGGGGGAATCTTGATGGCTGAAATTCACCGTCTGACAAGCACGCAAAACTTATTGAGCACAATACGGAGATGATGCGTATGGTTATGTTTGCAATTGAAGATTTGAAGAAATCAATTGATAAGCTCATTGAGAAGGATTCACCACCACTACCGAAGAATTAATTCATCATTAGTATTGGCATCCCCTTGGCTTGTTCCAAGCTTGGGTGAGTGTAGCGGTATCACACCTTTATCTTTCACCTTTTTACCTTTTAGTAGAGTCATATCATGAGTAGAGAAAATATCATATAGTATGGTTTGCAGTATGGAAGTATCACTCTTTAGTTGGTTATCTTTGTATCCTTTGGTTTGAGTTGCCGTGATGAAATATTAATGAGAAGTTTCATCATCTACTTGCTACACTTTATTTTAGTTTGCAATTGTTATATTGTTGATCTTGTTATTAGTATTGGTATCAACGTTGGAGCATCAAGTTAATCTAGTCGGTTTTGGCAAACTTAGCATTGGTCAGTAGCAACAATACGTTGAGACTTAAGTAGAAAAGAGGGAGTTGCATGTAGATATATTATTCCATGATCTTTCTTTCTTGTTAGCTCATAAAATTAGTATTCTCAAGTAAGATTGTTTGTACTTCTCAAGGAAGATTGCATGATTGTTTTATCATATATATGGTTGTTTGTTTTCCCTCAATTCTTATGCTTGCTCCCCACCCTTGCTAGCCAAAAACCTGTACTGAGAGGGAATGCTTCTCGTGCATCCAAACCTTGAGCCCCAAAACCTTGCCATTTGTGTCCATCATACCTACCTATATGTGGTATTTCACCGCCACTCCAAGTAAATTGCTTGTGTGCCACCTTTAAAGCCTTCAAAATTACACCTATTTTGTGCCCCTATTTTAGCTCATGAGGACACAAATAGAGAATCTTTATCTCACTTGTTGATTGGATTTCACACAAATAGAGAATCTTCATCCGCTTATCCAAATGCTAGAAGATCTGGCAGTGGGGTTCCCAGCCCCAAATAATAATACAAATTCTCTTCACTATTTTTCCCTGATTTATCAGTCAAAGCATAATTGTGTAAACAAAAGATAAAGAGGGATGACCTTCTATACCAGTTGCGTCCTTCAATGGGAGCCGCTCTTGTGAAGTCTAGTTGGCTTGTGACGTACTGTATTTTCTGTTTGACATTCGTTGACATAAGCATACACCTCTCTAAAAATTAGACATTCCTCCATGGTATGTGATTGTTGGCAGGCACCCAAGGATTCGGTTAGCCATGGCTTGTGTAAGAAGGTTGGGAGGAGTGTCGACCATTTTATACCTCTGTTTAACAAAATAAAAGCTCTAGCACATGAGTGATCCATGCTTCTCTCTGCGAAGGGCCTATCTTTTACCTTTATGTTGAGTCAGTAAACCTACTCCTTTCTGTCTTAAGAAAGAATTTGAGTTGTTGTGATCCATCCATCTATATGTTAATTTACTCAATCATGTTATTTATTCTTCCTTGTTTGTACAAATGCTTTTATCTATTTGAACACCACTTTTAAAGTTACCAATGTTAGCAAAGAGACTGTTATAATTGAGCATGATAAACTCTGCAATATAAGCTCTAGTATAAAGACTTTGATCGAAAGATAAGTACACTGTTAATTGTTCTCTGACCAAGAATGAAGTTTGCCTTTACCAATTTTGATTTCCTTTTGCACCTTTATTGTGATTTCCTCTACTTGTTTCAAGTTTGATTATATGAGAGGAAGTTGCTGTCTAAAATGACTTGTTCTTTGTTAGATGTGATGCCTCTTGTCCATATTTTATTTATCGACACCTCACTCCATAAACCTGTGGTCATGTTTACTGATTTCAGTTTCGCTTGGGGACAAGCGAGGTCTAAGCTTGGGGGAGTTGATACGTCCATTTTGCATCACTATTTTATATTGTTATTTTCTGTTATTCATCGATATATTTCATGTTATGATGCATCACTTTGCTAGTGTTTACAGTGAATCCTGTATCCAACCTTATTTATCTTCTACATCCAAAACCACCAAAAACCCGTTTGTTAGTGTTTACAGTGAATCCTCTATCCAATCTGCTTGTCAACACCTTCTGCTCCTCGTTGGGTTCGACACTCTTATTTATCAAAAGTACTACGATACACCCCCTATACTTGTGGGTCATCAATGAGCTGTCCAGAAATGTTGTAAATATGTTTATGACATCAAAAGGTAACGATTGATGTCATTGCGATATCACAGAAACAAGTCCGGTGTCAATCGGAGTCGTTTTGGGAACATTACCATAAGAGAGAAATAATTTCGGTGTAGACATAATGTTATACGAGACATAACAGAGGATATGAGATATCTCGGGATGCGGGGAATATGTATCTGACATAGTTAGATAAGGTCGATGATTTTATCTATGGGGGTCACGGGGTTCCAGAAGAGTTTCGGGGGACTTTCCATATAGGGGGACAATCCTGGAGGGGGCATATGTCCTCCCGTGGGCAAACCCTAATTTTAGGGGCTGCCGTGTGGGACCCATGGTCTCACATTGTGCATTGGCCTTCCCTGGATTTTCCCTGATTTATTTTATAAATAAATAAGGAGTACAAAGTGGAAAAGAAAAAAAAAACCAAAATTGAAAAAATGGAAAAATAGGGACTCCTAAGTCCAATTCGCATGGGACGAAGAGGGAGGGCTTCGGCCATACTTGGCCCTTCCAAACCGACCTAAAAACAAGGAAGGTCCCCCGCCTTGTCCCACTATATATACTCCCCAAATCCCGCCTATTGAGACACATCAATCGGCCCTATGTCTCTCTCTCCCTCTCTCTCTCTCTCTCTGGGGAAGAATTAGAACCTCTAATTAGAAATCCTATAGTTGAATTAGAGCCTCTAATTACAAACCCTTCAATTATATTAGAGTTTCTAATTAGAACCCTCTAATTGGCTTAGGCCTTCTTCTAATTGGGAGATGACGATCATCTCCCGATTAGACCTAGCTCTAATCTCTCTCCCTCTCTCTCCATGTGTTGGGATCTCTCCACCTCAATGTAAATCCGCGGTGCCTAGTCCCGGACGATTAAGCGCTGCAGGACTTTGACAAACGTATGTGTGCGATTTTCTAGAGGGGTAACATGTGATACCCTCACTCTGCTAGATCCCGAAGGTGGGATACGGGGAATCGGCAACAGTCCCACCGCTACGCTTTGTCGTGGGACTCTTCATCAGGCATCACCGACATTGTCATCAACATAAATTTCATGCTTCGTGTCGGCAAGGAATCAGATCTATCCATGCCTTTACCGCATAGTAGATCCTGTGTGTTACGTAGGACGTTTTTTTTAAATTCTGCTACGTACACCAATAATGGTATCAGACCGGTCTATGCATAGGTACAAGTACGATCTAGAACACCGGTATGTGCGGGTATTGCACAATTTTCCGCAAGTATATTAGAAAGTTCTCTAATATTCAGATTGTTTATGATTGCTTCCCAATAAGTTGTGTCATTTTGTTTTCAACGACATAGTGAGATTTTTACAAACTTCTGGCAATCCTAAGACATTCGAGTCGCCCTTGGCATATCTCGTCTAGTCTGAAGAAGTGATTCAGTAGATTTGGGTCTTGCTATTTTTTGGATTTGACGTCGGCATATTGGATGGGGCATGTGGATTGGATCCACATGGGGGTCATGGTTATGAATAAGTTTAGATTGAGGCTCTAGACGTTTTCGTAATGTCTGTGTTTCAATCACCCCGCAATGTCAACCTATTAGCGTGAACAATCATGCCTAATTTTGTTGGTAGGTAGTAACAGTTCACTCCGTAGAACCTACAACCACGTAAAATATGCAAACACAAGCGTTAAATCCATCTAACTTGTTTTTGCAGAGCATGAGATGTGATGTGGTATAATCCATTATAATTCAAGAGTTGTATGAAATGCTATCCACTACATTTATTTTGACGTACGAGTCAACTTAAAGCATGATGGTTGGAAACCATGTGATTGCTATATTTTGGCCCGCGTGCCCCATGGTTTCATTAAGTATCTTAGAGATATGAGAAGGCAATTGATATGGCGATCAAATTTCGTAGACTTCGACAACGATCCATGGAGAAAAGAAGGAGTTATGAGCCCATAAGACGAAGAGGACTATACTACATCACTATTAAACTGCCTATGATGGTTACTACTTTCTATGCACCCTTGATTGCGCATTAGTTGTGATTATTAGGGTGATTCCTCACTTGAAAATATCAAGGCTATCGTACTCTTCCAAAGTGTTCACCGTCAAACTAGTCTGGGGCCGCGTTCATCACTTGTATCCAAGGGTCAGCGCGTTCTTAGGACTTTATAGGAGGGTATGGATCGATCACGTGTATCCAAGGTTCAATACCATACAAGAAGAAATAGTAGTTGGTTGTCTTGACGTTCACGCATGATAGTCATGAGCCCGGAGCACAACATCGAAAGATGAACGGGAGTCGCATGAGTTGTGATTTCCAGTATACCTACACTTTGGATTATGATTGGTCGCCAAGATGTATCCATCCTTATGATCATAAGTCCATTGTGGATCTCGAGTAACTGAATATTTATTATGAAGAATATCAATGTCAGTGGGAGTGTACAATTGGTCAAATATTTGGTTTTGACCAAGTGCAATTAATAATGATAACAACTAGGGTAATTTTCATAGATTGTTATAGACTTGGCATCTATTTCCCACCTACACATTTAGTTTGTTGATTGAGTTAGATATATGGTAAAGAAAACTTCACGGACTTGTTTCTTAATTTGAGGATTTTTCTCAAAATGTCAAGGAAAAGTCCTATTGAAATATTTCGGTAGAATTGCTCAACGTATGTCAATGAATGGATTTCATGACATTAATGGATGTAATCCAAGAACATCGATTCCTATGAATCTTGTCTCCATAAGAATATCCCAATTGAAGCACCTGGAGTTGTCAATGTTTTGAAGTGTGACATACACTTGTTCACATAAGGACGATTGTGTATAGTATTATACATGCATGCAGGCAATTGATATATATATATATATATATATATATATATATATAGGTAAATTAACAGATGCTCCATGGTGCTCGGGCACCTGTACGAACAGCTGTACATTTTGGGTATGTAGAGACCATGAATACCTTTGATACCTGTACCTTGGGTATGTAGAACGTATATATACACTTAGGTATACATACCTAAGGCATCTACATACCTTAGGTATCTATAATACGTATACACTAGTGTATATGTATCTGTCAGGTATGTATATATACTTATACGTATATGTATATTTTTAGGTATGTATACCCTACTATATACATACCTAAGGGTATATGTACGTATTACATACCCAAGATTGGTATACCCGAGGTATCCCTGATGTATACATACCTAAAATGTACATTTGTTCATACAGGTGCCCGGGCACCATGGAGCCCCATTTGAGCTTCCTATATATATGTCTATTAATAGACAAGGAGCTAAAAAGGTTATTTCAGATACAAACAAGATATGAGATATCTCATGAACAAGTTTGTATGCAAGAGAAACAAAAGATTAAAGTGGTGAATTAACGTATGTTTACTAAGCTGGGTACACATGAGGATTGGAGACATTGAATGTCCCAATCTCCCAAGAAATTGGGCACCAGTCTTAATCTTGTTTTCTTCACCAAGAAAATCTCTAGGAGTTTTTTCATTATTAATGACTAAGGGAGAAGAAGGATTGTGAATCAATTTATTCATTGCACTTTGGAATCTGGGAGAAAACTTATCATAAAGTTAATGATAAGTAAAAGGATCAACTTAAGAAGACAATAGTGTCATGATTGACACACTGATAAAGTATCCCAGTACAAATGGTGTCATTCTTAATGTTGAATATTTCTTCTCTTAGAGAGGAAACACCGAAGTAGGGACTATTGAAAGTCTATGGCATTGAGTCTGTTAAAACCGGTTTGAATATACATTATTGATGTTCAAAATTTCTAGTTGGTGTGGCTCTCTTGGGTATAGTGATTTAATCACAGGAATACCAAATCAGTTGCTCTTATGTGCAACATGATAGAAGAATTACTATGGCTTAAAAAGGACTAGCAAAGGAGCAGGGAATAATGGGTGATGGAGTAAGATGACTACATTCACCATATTTTCCTTAGGGATTTATTTTGAGCAGTGGCACTTGTTGCCTCTCTGGGGACATAAGTTTGACTTATGACCATGTGGATAGGATACAACAAATCCCACAAGTAGACATAAATAATATTAAAGCGCTAAAATATAAATGATTAGCAACAATCATTTTTGTAACAAGATATTCCTGGCCTTATTAGGGAATTGAGTTACAAGGTTTAGAGAGCATCTAGAAAGTTGTGAAAATATCTACAACTTTGATCACTAGGAACACCATAAGTTTATGGAGTGTCCAAGTGACATAATCCAAACTTATTCAATAAGAATATATTAAGGATGTTAAAATTCCATTACATCTTACATAAGTCATGCCTTAGAGACTAATGCTTTACACTAAAAATAGACACATCTAAATTTCATTTGTGATGTAAAATATTTACAAGAAAATCACGAAATGAATGTTTTCTCGTTTGATGGTTGTCTGAAGTAAAGGGAACTCTTCCCATCACTAAGGATTTTTTTTAGGGGTGTATTGGAGAAATTACTTCTTCAGAAAGTCAGAGGGAGGACAATACAGTTAGACGAGAGTAGATCTTCATAATCATGTGAGAATGGCGCAGCACATAAAGTAATTTTGGTGATTTCCATAATGAATGATGCGGAAGTTCTTACATGTGATGTAAAACTTTGATCGAGCTTAGTGACTAAACTAAGTAGATCACAATGTCATTGTTTCACAATAATGATAACATGATCTAAGGGAAGAAGTGTTGGACCCTAACTCCAAAATATATGTCTATAAGCCATGAAATGCGGATGGTCTGCATAAACGAAAGTCAAGTTTGGAACTTGGTATCGGGTTTTTTGTGCTCTTTAACAGGAGCATAGATTCTACCTTTCGTTAATGGATCTGTAAACAAAAATGGATGGAAACATCCATGAGAACGACTTGTTTACTAGTTCAAGGAAATGACTATGAATGATTTAATCTCACATAACATGAGTTTTATGTTTACACGGATTATTCTAGCAAGCACTGCATAACTTACCTACAAGATATTGCAAGTGAGAATATTCAATCAAGAATATGCTAGAAGGGGATGCAAGCTTTAGTTATCCATTCATGAAACTAAAAGAAGGCATTAAAGGAGTTGTGATCTTCACCTAGACAAAACGATCAAAATATTTGACATCATCAAGAACGGTGAAGAGGCTTGAGGACTCAAGAAAGTCAATGGGAGCGCTAAACAATATTTCTAAAAATTTATGTGAACAACGTTTTTTTAGTTGGAAATATTGTTGACATACTAAAAGATTTCATTGAAATTATATTTCTACGAAAGGAATAAAGAAAATGCAATATAAGTATTTTCACCTTGGAAGTGAAAAAGTGATAAACGTTTGAATAGAAAGTTCATGATAGAACTTGCCTGCATGGGACAGAGTGTGGTTCTCGTTTTTCATCAGTTGTCTATGTTTGATCAGATATGTTAATATCCTAGTGCTAAATTGTTGGAAACAACAATTAGCATCTTGGTGCAAACCAAGGGAAGGATTTCTTTTGAAATCTAATACCTGTACAAGGCATGACTATTCGTAGTGAATAGAAAAAAGAGACATATGATGGGTGATATGTATGAATGATTAGATCAGTCATGTACGTCATAATATGTACACAAAATCAGATATGCATTATGTTCTAAGTATTATGAGCATAAATATGATCATGTTGATGATCAAGAAGAAGATAACCTTATGAGAATATATGGTACACTTCATTGTTGTGATAAATGCAAAAAAAATAGTGTAAATTATTACACTAATAAAGGGGTTGTTGCATAATCACAAAACCAATCAACTTAGTATCAATAAGGCGACATAGTGAGATGGAAGAAATTCCATGATTAAATTTGGAGGAAAAAAATCCGAAATTTAACACTATGATAAAAATATATAACAATAGCGGAAAGATGGGATACACTTTGGAAGTGTGAATATTAAATGTTTTGATCTAAATTGTTTAAAGAACTGGATAGGGTGCTTTATAGAAGGTGTAGGAATGTTGTGAACAACAGAATTTCATCTTAGTTAAAGCACCAAACATTTAAACCGCAAGGATCCTTTGTGATCATAGGGAGAAGTGATTCTCCAAGATAAGAAAATTACATGGACATGAAGTTTCAGATACAAGGATATATTCTACACCATAATCAACACCGCAATGCCATTGGGTGTTGAGCAAAGGAACCAAATTATTGTTTCTTGTGCAAGTGGGAGACTGTTGGATGTATTCCCAAAAGACAATAAGATACATAAGTTTCATGATTAATGTATTATGTTTTTATGCTATAACTGCTATGGTCGCTGAATTTGAGATTCCGAGGAAAACCCATACGCACATGTAGAAACATAAACACACCGTTATAACCATTTGTCATGCCTCACAGACAAACTCGGCAATATTAGACGACCATGTTTTCCTAGTCATGGACATTTCTAATGTCAAAAATAATGGGAGCACATTGTTGTTTCAACTTTGTGGCTGGGTACACCCAAATAGTTGATATACTACGAGATTAGTTTTGCTAAATAGTATTGATGGTGTGTGTTGGGATACCCCAAGAGGAGGGTGTGATGAGCACAATTGTAGGAAATTCCCCTTAGTTAAGAACCAAGGTTATCAATCCAGTAGGAGAAAGAAGACCTTCGGAAGGTTGATGCCACTGACGGTGGTGATGGCTCACCTGTGTCAGCAACAACGTGGAACCTGCACACAACACAACCAAAATACTTTGTCCCAACGGTACAGTGAGGTTGTCAATCTCACCGGCCTTGCTGAAAACAAAGATTGGACGTATAGTGTGGAAAATAATGTACGCTTGCAGTAACTAAAGAAAGCAGGAAATTGTGGTGGTTTGTTTTAACAGTGTAGGAAAATGGACCGGGGTTCATAGATTCACTAGTGGTGTCTCTCCATAAAAGATAGCATGTTGGGTGAACAAATTACAGCTGGGCAATTGACAAATAAAGGTTGCATGGTAGTGCACATTCATGACATGATGACTACTATGATATTTAGTGCGGGCATTACAACAATATACATAGACCGTAATCCAATTGCATCTATGATTAATAATCCACCCTCAGGTTATCATCCGAACCCCCTTAGGTATTAAGTTGCAAGCAGCAGATAACTGCATTAAACAAAGTGTGTAATGTAAGCAATGATTATACATGCGGGTACTCTCACCGCTGTTTTCTCCCTAATGGCAACATCACATCCTCCCCCTTCATGTTTCTGTCACTCGAGCAAGGCAAAGAGGAGGCATGAACCCAATATCGAGCATAAATACTCCCTCTTGGAGTCACTAGCAACTACTTGGTTAGAGCAACCACTAGCAACGGAAAGCATGCAGGATCACAAATAACATATGCAATAAAGACTATAATTAACTTGGCATAAGTTCAATATTCATCGGATCCCAGTAAACACAGCACACAGAATTACATAAGATCAATCTCGATCATGTTAGGCAGCTCACGAGATCTAAACATGGAGGCATATGAGGAAGAGACAACCATCTAGCTACTGCTATGGACCCGTAGTCCAAGGATGAACTACTCACGCATCACTCCGGAGGCGGGCATGGTGATGTAGAGGCCTCCGGTGATGACTTCCTCTCCGGCAGGGTGCCGGAGACAGCTTCAGAACCCCCTGATCTAGGGTTGACGGTGACGGCGGCTGCGGAACTTTTCGGGGATTTTTTATCAGGTGTTTAGGGTTTTCCATCCGGGGGAATAAATAGGCTAAAGGACAGAGGCGGTGGAGCCCTGGGGGCCCCACACCACCCCCTGGCGTGGCCAAGGGGGCGCCACCCCATGGTGTGGGCCCCCTGATGCCCCTCTTCGTCTCCTCTTCGGTCTCCTGGATGCTTCCGGGGAAAATAGGCACTTCGGGCTTTGTGAGGTCCAATTCCGAGAAAATTTCCAGAACAACTTTTCTGAAATAAAAAACAGTAGAAAACAGGGAACTTGCACTTGGCATCTTGTTAATAGGTTAGTCCCGGAAAACATGTAAAAATGACATAAATAAGAGAGAAAACATGTAGCCATTGGCATAATATTAATATGGAGCATCAGAAATTATAGATACGTTGGAGACGTATCAAGCATCCCCAAGCTTAGTTCCTACTCGTCCTCGAGTAGGTAAACGATAAAACAATAGTTTCTGAGGTGACATGCTACTAACATTATCTTGATCATGAAAATGTAAAGGCATATGCAAGCTGAGATCATAGAACTTCAAACACAAACATGATAAATAGAACTTTAATAATAAAGCAAAGCAATCACTTTTCATCATGAAGAGTATCTCAAATAAAGGATCATGAAGAATAATGCAAATAAAGATAAACATCTGTTTCAGGTATAGAGAAAGCATGGAAAAGTGATATTTCGCTAGTTCTTAAGAGTGGGGCAAAACATAAATGCCAGGACACCTTAAAAGTTCATGAGGAAGACTAGAGGAAATAATTTAACAACAAATGATATCACATCATGAAGTAATTATTGATGTTTATGGGACAATGCACATAGAAGTAAGAATGGCAAAAATGCTCTCTCAACTGTGCATAAAGTTAGAAGATGGAGACTCAACATAAAAGTAAAACAAAGGCCCTTCGCGGAGGGAAGCAGGGATCACTCATGTGCTAGAGATTTTTATTTTATTAAACAGAGGTATTAAAAGTTTGACACTCCTCCCATCCATCTTTCACAAACCATGGCTAACCGAATCCTCAGGTGCCTGCCAACAATCACATACCGTGGAGGAGTGTCTATATTTTGGGAGATGTATACTAATGTCAACTAATGGTAAACAGAAAATACAGTACGTCACAAGCCAACTGGATTCACAAGAGCGACTCTCATGTGAAGGACGCGTCTGGGTAGAAGGTCATCCCTCTTTCTCTTTTGTTTACACAATTATGCTTTGACTGATAAATAAGGGGCAAGAGATTTTGTGTGTATTAATTTGGGGCTGGGAACCCCGCTGCCAGCTCTTCTATCATTTGGATAAGCGGATGAAGCCACTAGTCCAGGGTGTGAAATCCAATCAACAAGTGAGATAAAGATTCTCTATTCACGTCCTCATGAGCAAAAACAGGAACATAAAACATGAGTTATTTTGAAGGTTTTAAAGGTAACACATGAGCAATTTACTTGGAGTGACAGTTAAATACCACATGTAGGTAGGTATGGTGGACACAATGGAAAAACTTTGGTTTAAGGGAGTTGGATGCACGAGTAGAGCTCATACTCAGTACAGGTGGAGGCTAGCAAGAGACTGGGAGCGACAAATAAAGAGAGCATAAGAGCCATAATCATGCATAGCGACATAAACATCATTAATTAAAGCATAAGTGGTATCATAGTTCAAAAACTAAGTGTTCATGGAGTCTATTTGTGACTTGTTCATAGTCATAAACATGGTGTGAGCATGCGCCAAGTCAACCAAATAAAACATTCGAAAGATAATACCAAAAATTTATGCTTCCTTATGACAAGAACAACTCATGAATCTTTCAATGACATATTAAACACTCTCAATTATTTGAGGCTATTCATGCTACTCAACATAACAAAGATTTAGAACTAAAATAACATTTATCATGGCATGAAAAAGTTCTAACAACAGTCTATACAAGCTTCTACTGGCACCAATATAAATTCTACTTTAAACAACAGTTTCTTCTCCCAACAAGCACCATATTAGATATGTTTTAACAAAAAATCTCTAAATGCTACAGCAAGCAAACATGATAGTACTCAGATAATACTACTAAAACTAACAACTCTAATAAGAGATGCATGCAAAACAGGAGCTAAATAAATTCAGCAGCCAGACAAAGATTAAGAATACAAAGTATTCCCATGAAAAAGTGGAGCGTGTCACTCTCCAATAAAAGAATGCTGGGGTCCAACCAAGCTTATTGCAAATAAAAACAAACTTAAATAAAAAACAAACTGAAAGCAAAAATAAAAGACGCTCCACGTAAAGCACATAAGATGTGACCGAATAAAAATATAGTTTCACTAGAAGTGTCATGATAATTTGTTGATGAAGAAGGGGATGCCTTGGGCATCCCCAAGCTTATACGGTTGAGTCTTATTGTAATATGTTGGGATGTACCACTGGGGCATCCCCAAGCTTAGGCTCTTCACTCTTCTTGATCACATTATATCATCCTCTTCTCTTGACCCTTGAAAACTTCCTTCACACCAAACTTCTCACAATCTTCATTAGCAACGTTAGTGCAATCGAAATAATAAATTCACATGGTTCAGTTTCAACATATGTCTAACACTAAAAAACATATTAGCTATTGTCACAACTTCTTTTAAAACTCTTTTTCTCAAAAGAACACCAAAAGAAAGCGATTAAGATGCAAATGCAATTATTGGAAGAAATCTATCAAAACAGGACATCAGGGAAAGATGATTTTTTTTGAAAATCTTCTATTGCTCAAATCAAAACATGGTCAACTAATAAAAGTTGCGTATACAGCTCAGGATTACGCATAAAAAAACTCAGGTGATTTTGAATTTTCTGTGACTTTATACGGAATAAACAAAGGACATCAGAAATCTGTTTCCTGCGCAGAAATCCGAAATATAGCCTCAACTTTCCACTAGAGGCTTTACTTGACTCAAAAAAAACTCAAAAAATAAGATACATCAGGGTTGCTAAGGAAATAGAAAACACCCAGGTGCAAAGCACACAAAAGAAAACAAAGGAAAACGGGATGAAAAAAGCGAAATAAAACGGGTTTTCTCCCGGTAGCGCTTTTCTTTAACGCCTTTCAGCTAGGCAAAGAAGGCAACTCAAGTATTTTCAAGTGAAGAAGAATCAACATCATAACTTGATCTAATAATAGAGTCAAAATATAGCTCCATCCTCTTTCTAGGAAAGTGTTCCATACCTTTCTTGAGTGGTAATTGATATTTAACACTCCCCTCTTTCATATCAATAACAGCACCAACCGTTCTAAGAAAAGGTCTTCCCAAAACAATAGGACAAGAAGCATTGCATTCGATGTTCATAACAACAAAATCAACAGGGCCAAGGTTATTGTTAACCATAATAATAACATCATCAATTCTACCAAGAGGTTTCTTCTTAGCATTATCAGCAAGATGAACATCCAAATAACAGTGTTCCAACGGTGGTAGATCAAGCATATCATAAAGCTTTTGAGGCATAACAGAGATGCTAGCACCAAGATCACACAAAGCATTGCAAATATAAAATCATTTACTTTTATCTTAATGATAGGCTCCCAACCATCACCTAATTTCCTAGGGATAGATGTCTCAAGTTTCAGCTTTTGTTCCCTAACTTTCATGAGAGCATTGGTAATATGTTTAGTAAAGGTCATATTCATGGCACTAGCATTGGGACTTCTAGAAAGATTTTGTAGGAACATAATAACTTCAGAGATATTGCAATCATCAAAATAAATATTATTATCATCAAAAGTAATGGGACCATTCTCTCCCACATCTCTAAAAATTTCAGCACTTTTATCAGAAACAGTTTCAGCAGTTTGAGGCAATTTAGCATGTTTCACCAAAGGGGTGGAGTCTTTGTTAACACCAACTACTTTACTATTGATAGTATACGGTTTACTAGCACTTGGAGCTTCAGTTTTACTAGTGGTTGTGATAGTGCAAACCCTAGCAATATTATTCTTTCTAGCAAATTCATCTTCTCTTTCCCACCTAGCACGTAATTCAACTATCAACCTAACATTATTATGAATTC
This sequence comes from Alopecurus myosuroides, assembly GCA_028641055.1. Taxonomy (NCBI): domain Eukaryota; kingdom Viridiplantae; phylum Streptophyta; class Magnoliopsida; order Poales; family Poaceae; genus Alopecurus; species Alopecurus myosuroides. The sequence continues at coordinate 19,089 of JAPCYS010001905.1, read as the reverse complement.
AAACTTGGATGGCATTCAAAGTTTTACTTTCTTTAACATCATGTGGAAAAACCTTCAGTTTTAGAAAATCAACATCAATAGCTAGACTATCTACTTTAGAGACAAGAACATCTATTTTACCAAGCTTTTCCTCAACAAATTTATTAAAAGCAGTTTGTGTGCTAATAAATTCTCTAAGCATGTTTTCAAGATCAGAGGTATAACTTTTATTATTATTGTAGGAATTGCCATAAGAATTACTATAACCATTATTAGGAGGATAGTGCTTGTAATTGTTTCCACCAAAATTATTTCTATAAGCATTGTTGTTAAAATTATTATTTCTAATAAAGTTCAGATCAACATGCTCTTCTTGAGCAACCAAAGAGGCTAAAGGAACATTATTTGGATCAACTTGAGCTTTACCATTAACAAGCATAGACATAATAGCATCAAGCCTTTCACTCAAAGAGGAGGTTTCCTCAACAGAATTTACCTTCTTACCTTGTGGAGCTCTCTCAGTGTGCCACTCTGAATAATTTATCATCATATCATCAAGAAGATTTGTTGCATTGCCCAAAGTGATGGACATAAAGGTACCTCCAGCAGCTGAATCCAATAGGTTCCTTGAGGAGAAATTCAGTCCTACATAAAAGGTTTGTATAATCATCCAAGTAGTCAGTCCATGAGTGGGACGATTCTTCACCATAGTTTTCATTCTTTCCCAAACTTTAGCAACATGTTCATTATCAAATTGTTTAAAATTCATTATGTCACTTCTCATGGATATAATCTTAGCAAGAGGATAATATTTTCCAATCAAAGCATCTTTACACTTAGTCCATGAATCAATACTATTTCTAGTCAAAGATAGCAACCATTGTTTAGCTCTTCCTCTCAAAGAGAAAGGGAATAATTTCAGTTTAATAATATCTCCATCCACATCTTTATATTTTTGCATCTCACATAGTTCAACAAAATTATTAAGGTGGGCAGCAGCATCATCATTACTAACACCAGAAAATTGCTCTTTCATAACAAGATTTAATAAAGCGGGTTTAATTTCATAGAAAGCAGCAGTAGGAGCAGGTGGACCAATAGGTGTGCAAATAAAATCATTGTTGTTTGTGCTACTGAAGTCACACAACTTAGTATTCTCAGAGGAACTCATTTTAGCAGAATAAAAGCAAGCAAATAAATAACAGCTATAAAGTAAACTATTTTTTTGTGTTTTTTATAAAGAGAAGCAAAACAAGATAAAAAATAAAACAAGACAATAAACAAAATAAAGAGGTTGAGAGTGAGAGACTCCCCTTGCCAGAAGACTTCTTCCTCCTCAGCAACGGCTCCATAAATTTCCTTGATGGTGTGTGTTGGGATACCCCAAGAGGAGGGTGTGATGAGCACATCGGTAGGAAATTCCCCTTAGTTAAGAACCAAGGTTATCAATCCAGTAGGAGAAACAGGACCTTCGGAAGGTTGGTGCCACTGACGGTGGTGATGGCTCACCGGTGTCAGCAACAACGTGGAACCTACACACAACACAACCAAAATACTTTTTCCCAACGGTACAGTGAGGTTGTCAATCTCACCGGTCTTGCTGAAAACAAAGATTAGACGTATAGCGTGGAAAATAATGTACGCTTGCAGTAAGTAAAGAAAGCAAGAAATTGTGGTGATTTGTTTTAACAGTGTAGGAAAATGGACCGGGGTTCATAGGTTCACTAGTGGTGTCTCTCCATAAAAGATAGCATGCTGGGTGAACAAATTACAGCTGGGCAATTGACAAATAAAGGTTGCACCGTAGTGCACATTCATGACATGATGACTACTATGATATTTAGTGCGGGCATTACAACAATATACATAGACCGTAATCCAACTGCATCTATGATTAATAATCCACCCTTAGGTTATCATCCGAACCCCCTTAGGTATTAAGTTGCAAGCAACAGATAACTGCATGAAACAAAGTGTGTAATGTAAGCAATGATTATACACGCGGGTACTCTCACCGCTGTTTTCTCCCTGATGGCAACAACACATCCTCCCCCTTCACATTTCTATCACTCGAGCAAGGCGAAGAGGAGGCATGAACCCACTATCGAGCATAAATACTCCCTCTTGGAGTCACTAACAACTACTTGGCCAGAGCAACCACTAGCAACGTAAAGCATGCAAGATCACAAATAACATATGCAATAAAGAGTATAATCAACTTGGCATAAGTTCAATATTCATCTGATCCCAGCAAACACAGCACATAGAATTACATAAGATCAATCTCGATCATGTTAGGCAGCTCACGAGATCTAAACATGGAGGCATATGAGGAGGAGACAACCATCTAGCTACTGCTATGGACCCGTAGTCCAAGGATGAACTACTCACGCATCACTTCGGAGGCGGGCATGGTGATGTAGAGTCATCCGGTGATGATTTCTTCTCCGGTAGGATGCCGGAGACAGCTTCAGAACCCCCTGATCTAGGGTTGACGGTGACAGCGTCTGCAGAACTTTTCAGGGATTTTTTATCAGGTGTTTAGGGTTTTCCATCCCGGGGGAATAAACAGGCGAAAGGGCAGAGGCGGTGGAGCCCTGGGGGCCCCACACCACCCCCTGGCACGACCAAGGGGGCCGCGCCACCCCATGGTGTGGGCCCCTTATGCCCCTCTTCGTCTCCTCTTCGGTCTTCTGGATGCTTCCGGGGAAAATAGGCACTTCGGGCTTTGTGGGGTCCAATTCCGAGAATATTTCGAGAACAACTTTTCTGAAATAAAAAACAGCAGAAAACAGGGAACTGACACTTGGCATCTTGTTAATAGCTTAGTCGCGGAAAACATGTAAAAATGACATAAAGAAGGGAGAAAACATGTAGCAATTGGCATAATATTAACATGGAGCATCAGAAATTATAGATATGTTGGAGACGTATCAAGTATCATCACATATTGGTCGTTTTATTTGCTTACTTAGACCATTGTAATATTAAATGATGTTTACCGTAAGGATCATTTTGGTATAGTCAAGTATCACACCGTAAACTGGGTGATAAAAAAGACTAACACTGGGTGGTCACACAAGTATTCATTTATTGTGATAGTTCAAGATTTGGAATTAATCATCTAGTTAATAGAGAGATACATCTAGGATCCACTCGGTGAAATAGTATCGGTAAATAAGTCTGCGCAGACAAGGACATGACACAGTCATGGGGATACTATGTCATGGTAACGAGTACAAGGAATCGTACTGGATATCAGGAATAATATCATAATTTGATTAAAGAGTTTAATCACGGTCTTATCATTTATCTCGTCCCGAGGTATTTATTGGCATTGCAAAGAAATATGAACTTACTTAACAACCAACACGTTCACCAGTTTTTCTTCGTATAACTTGTAGGAATCTATATGGATGTCCACGGTCCCGTTGTTAATTATTGATTGGGAAATATGTTTTCCAATCATGTCTACTAGTTATTGAACATGTACGGGTCACACACTTAAGGCGTCATAGTCTGTTGTTTGCATTGCATTGGTCCGGATGAGAGTAGGGTAACATTCGAGTGACTCTGACGCAATAGAATAAATATTCAAGAGATATTACGGAGGACATGAGCTGTTCAGATATGTTGGAAATATGTTTCCAACATCAATATGTAATGATTTATGTCAGTATGATATCACAGAAACAAGTCCGGTGTCAATCGGAGTCGTTTGGGGAAAGTTACCATAAGAGAAAAATAATGCTGGTGTAGGCAGAATGTTATATGAGATATAACGGAGGATACAAGATGTCACGGGTTGTCAGGAATATGTTTCTAACATCGTTAGATAAGGTCGATGATATTATCTATAGGGGCCATGGGGTTCCGGAAGAGTTCCGGGGGACTTTCCATACAGGGGGCAGTGCAGGAGGGGGCAGATATCCTCCTGTGGGCAAACCCTAATTTTAGGGGCTGCCAGGGGGGCCTATTGTCTCAAAATGCCCATGGGCCCTCCCTGGAGTTTCCCTTGACATATTTGATAAATAAACAAGGAGGAAAAAGTGGAAAAGAAAAAAAACCAAAATTGAGAAAAAGGAAAAAATGCATGTTTTTGGTGGGATTGGGAGGGACTCCTAAGTCCAATTTGCATTGGCCTAGGAGGGAGGGCTGCGACCAGATTTGGCCCTCCCAGTACGACCTAATAACAAGGAAGGCCCCCTCTTTATCGCACTATATATACTCCCCAAATCCCACCCATTGAGACACATCAATTGACCGTATGTCTCTCTCTCGGGAATAATTAGATGCTCTAATTAGAGACTCTCTAATTGGATTAGAGTCTCTAATTAGAAACCCTCTAATTATATTAGGGATTATAATTAGAACCCTCTAATTGGTTTAGGGCTTCTTCTAATTGGGAGATGACGACCATCTCTCGATTAGACCTACTTCTAAAGTTCTAATCTCCCCCCTCTCTCTCCCATGTGTTGGGATCTCTACACCTCAATGCGAACCTACGGTGCCTAGTCCTGAACGGCGAAGCGCTGCACGACTTTGACGAACATATGTGTGCGAGCACTGAGAGGGGTAACATGTGATACCCTTACTCTGCTGGATGCAGAAGGTTCGATACGTGGAATCGACAACAGTCCCACCGCTAGGCTTAGCCGTGGGACTCTTCATCAGGCATCACCGACATCGTCATCGACACTACTTTCACGCTTCGTGTCAATAACGAATCAGATATATCCACGCATTTACCTGCATAGTAGATCATGTGTGCTACGTAGGACGGGAAATTTTCAATTCTGTTACGTACGCCAATAAGTCCCCTCGCAGTCGCCGGCGACGGTGATGCGGGTCCTAGCGGGAGGACAGCTCCGACGAGGAGGACAGCGGCGGCGCCGCATTCTCCTTCATCGAGACCGACGATGAACTCGTCCAGCTCGCGAGCGGCAGCAGACGAGGAGACGCCGCCGCTACAAGCAGCACCTGGAGGCGTTCAACGGCCGGCGGCTGGAGCGCGGCCTTCGCGCGGACGCGGAGGTGTAGGCGAAGAAGCGCGAGTGGGTTGCCATTGCGGCGTCTAAGTTCACCCAGGTCTGCTCCTACTCCTCCAACGACTTAAGACGGCGTCGCGCCGCGGAAGTTGGTGCCGGGCATTTTAGATATTTTGGGCATCCGCGTAGATATAGGGTGCCGCCATGAATCCTAATTCAACGTCGTTTATGTTTAATTAGTTTCCTTTGCACTCTCGGCGAGGAACATCGAGTGTTCGTTCGTGTGTACTCCCGCCAAAATCAATGAAATTTCCGTTCCCAGTTCGTGTTTACAGACTCTGCTACGATCTGCACCTCCGCAAACTGAAAAAACGTTGAAAACGCAAACTGGAAACGTCTTTTTTTCACTTGCGTTTAGAGATTCTGCTAGAGTTGCTCCAACCGCCACTGTGTACCGCTCAAATATATTCGTGCCTCTGGGCTTTGCAGGATTAATTTGGTAAGATCTCGGCGTTTTGGTGCAGAGACAAACCACTAGCTAGATCGCCAAAAGATTGGATTATTCATACGCGGGACAACCTCTTTCTAAAAATTAGAGCTTTGGTCCAGTGAGGGATGAAAATACACTCACCCGGCGGCACACACATCGGCCACATTTTCGAATTGCCGCTCGCCAAGTCTGAAGACCCGGTTTCGAAACCCCAAATTCCGAATCCCAAACCCAAACCCGCTCCCCGACCCGCATCTACCGCACCACCACCGGATCCCCTTCTCGGCGCTGCCGCGCCCACACCACGCCGGCCAATGGCGGCCACCACCTCCGCCGGCGACGAGTGGGAGATCCGAAACAGCAACGGCTTCGTCTACAAGCGCCGCCGCCCCCTCTACCTGACCGGCCACGAAGATGCCGGCGCAGCGGCCCCCTCCGCACCGGCCCCGCACCCCGAGTCCGTCCGCCTCCAGCGCCGCCGCCGCGCGCTCCTCCACCTCCGCGCCAAGTACAAGGCCGAGCTCTCTCGCTGGGAGTCCCTCGCCTCCGAGGTCCTCGTCCCGCTCCCGGTGCCCCCCGCAGCTCCTTCCGGAGCTCCGTCCGCTTCGCCTCTTTCCCCCGACGCGTCGACCGCCACCATCTCCTCCGACCACACCGTCCTCGATGAAAACATCGCGGTGGTAAGTTCCTAAACCACTAGTCTCGCTTCGTCTGCTCACCTATTTCCCCCTACACTGCCTAGTTGCTTATGTGTTCTTTTGGGGGTGGTTCTGCAGCTGGAATTGCAATTGGACATTCTCCAGAAGGTATCCCAGACGTGCGATGAGATTGGCGAGCTCTGCGACGAGCACGAGGCAGCCCTAGTGGATGTCTTGGCCGCGCTGCCTGTGTGGGGCAATCCACGGGAGCTCGTGAACTCCTTGTGCAGTCCCGATGAGCAGGCCGCCGTGCCCCCTGTGTCCGACAATTCACGGGAGCTCATGAGCTCGCAGCAGTCCGTCTGAGCAAAGGCTGTCCCGGGTACTAATTAGGCACTTCATAACTCAGAGTGGGGCCTTCTGTATTTAGCTAGATAATATAGTTTGCAAATTTCTGGAAGGTTGGTACCAACCATGATAAGCATCTGGTAGGTAGAAGTAGAGCAGGTGATAATCCCTTCTGCCTGTGAGCTCGAGCCTGCTCATGGTGTCGGGCTTGACGATGATCTGGATTCCAGAGTGCCTGATTCTCCTGGATCCTTCTGTGATTTTCCCCCCCCTCGTTTGCTGGTATGTTCAGTCTGAGTGATTTTTAACAATGGCTTTGATTCTGAGAGTCGCACAAGGGTGCAGAACAAGATTGCCTTTATCACAGCATGACAAAAACTGGAAATGGTACAAGTATGCTTTACGGCAATCCTCACTTCCCTAACTTGGTCCAGGATAACAATCTTTATAGATGACCTCCATCGGATACCCAGGAAGTACATGATAGAAGAAACAATGCTTCTAGCCTCTCAGGTGGGCGCCCTGATTTGCAGCATGAAGCACATAGAGAAGCTTGAAGTCCTCACTTGGACTGCTACTTGGGCCCTGCCATGGAAATCATCCTCCAAGCCTTCATGGTACCAACCATGATTCATTTCCCGAAGAAGCATCTGGTAGGTGGGACAGATGATAATCCCTTCTTCCTATGAGCTAGATCCTGCTCATGATGTCAGGCTTGCCGATGATCTGGATTCCAGAGTGCCTGATTCTCCTGGATACTTTTGTGATTTTCCCCTGTTTGCTGGTATGTTGAGTCTGGGTGGTTTTTAACTATGGCTTAGAGTTACAATCGTTCTGTTTTCCCTATAAGCAATGGTATGCTAATGCAGCTAATTCTCTGATCACGGAGGCCTGGGCTGTCCGGGATGGTGTTTGTTTAGCGCTGAAAAGGGGGCTTACAAATGTCCATATTGAGACTGATGCGCAGCAGGTTTTGCAGCTGTGGACTGGGCAGAATTTGATAGATTGGAAGGTGGAGGAATTTTGAATGGAGTTAGAGAGATTAGCAGCGCATAGCTGTGTGCACCAGGCTAGTGACATTAGAGGTAGATGCTGATGGCTAAATTGTATCCCTAATTTTCTGGTCGAGTCTCTACAGCAAGATTGTAATCCAAATCAGTGATCAATAAAGCTCATCAATAAATCATAAAAAAACCCAAGGATCAATAAAGTGTCATATTCTCTGTCAGAAAATAAAATAAATAAATAGTCCACCACCAAGGTGAAGGGGACTAGCTTACCTTGGCCGAGGCTGCGAATCCAGTTAGACACATCTTTGTTCAACAAACACAATTCAACATGCAAAACAAAATACACTAAATAAATTGGGAACCGGCTCCTCTAACGTTGAAGAGCAACGTCACAGAAAACTGTGAAGGAAAGTCAGGGTATTTTAGCCTAAGCTTGTGTATTTTAGCATAACGAACAAGCTTTCCGGCTGCTGCTGTCATAGTTGAATCAGACTCAGATTATATGCTAATTCTTCTCTTCTATTATCTAGGACGAAGAAGAGTATGATTATGAGATTTGATGCTTGGTTCATTTCCACGTATACAAGCAAAAATCCAACCATTCTTTCCTGACGCTCATGGCTCAACCTCTGTATTTTCTTCGTCCCCTGCCTTCGCCCATCACCACCTGGCATAGAGATACCACGCCCTTTTCAGAACAATTTCATGCCCCATTTCATGCCCCATCGTTGCTGCTCAAGTGAACACATCACTAAATTCTCTAGAGAAAATGCATACTCCAGTTTCACTCGCATCATGTTTATGTACATGGCGCTAAGATATGAAATCATGTATCTAGGCCAAACAACACCGAAAACAGGCTCAATGGAGTACTTTAAACTCTTATTATTCAGCTTCAGCATTCAAAGTGGACACAGAAACTTCAAATTTTTGAATGCTGAAGCTGAATTGTTTAGCTTCAAAAAAAAATTTGAAGCTTCGGGCTGATCGGAATACAGGAGCATTTAAACAGCATACAGTCAACGAAAGAACATATGTACATAAAAGAGGGTAAATGGTTCTTCAGAACTAAGGCAAGTGCTGAAGTACCAAGAGTTCACTCCGAGACAGACACAGATCTTTCATTCACTACCATCACACACGAACTAGGACTTCCAATTACAGGGCCTTCATTCAAGCTCGGTATGATCCACGATGCCACCCAGCCCCGCTGAGCCATCATCTCAAGGTTGTTCAGCCGGCATGCAAGGTTCTTTGTGGTCCGGCTCTCCAGGCTGAAAGCCGATACGCTGTATTCCACATTGCTCGAGCGGCCCACCTCCTTGGTGTTCACCGAGTAGGCTGTGTTCCTTTCAAGATCCGTGAATCCAGACGTCCCCACAGCGAAGCCATGGAGTGAATCAACAAACACTGCCCGCTCGCCGATGCTGGCGAGGTCCTGCCAGGCCGGGTTGGTGCTCGGTGATTCACGCGGAAGGCCTTGGAGAAGTCCACGTCGTCACCAAGGATGTACATCCACTTGGACTTGGCGAGAAGGAAGAGCTCGTCGCCGGCCACAACCACGCGCGCCTCGGTAGGCAGATCGACGGGTGGCGCCGGGATGACGGCCGCGACGGCCAGGGTGATGGAGTCGACGATGGTGGTGCGGCAGACGTCCTCCTCGAAGACGAAGAAATCGCCGGCGGCGTAGTTGATGCTGCTCACCTTGTAGTGGGCCATGGCAGGGATCGGGGCCCAGGAGTCCGCGAGAGGGTCGAGGGCACAGAATAGAACGCCCTCGCCGCAGCGCAATCCCTGGAAAACCCTCCCCATCGCCCGAGCGAGCCATGTTTCCGTTTCGCTTAAAGAATCATTTTCATGGGCTCAGCCCATTTCGCTGCCTTCGCTGGCGATGTAGCAGTACACCCGTTGGGTTTCTTTTGTTCGCTTCAATGGAGGAGTCCACGTACATATATTCTGTTCTCTTTATTCGCTTGTGTCAAACTTTCTGTCTCTCACGTATGAATTTTTATTTTATTTTTATTTTTCATGTTTATCCATGCCTTTTATTTATTTAATTTATTTACCTTTCATTTTTTTCTTTCATATGTTTTTTTTCACGGCTTTTTCTTTCTATTTTCCTTCTTTTCTTTTTTTCTTTTAAATAGTACCTTTTTTTCATATGCATATTATTTTTGTTTCTTTATTAATTTGTTCATCTAATTTAAAATTTTAGTTTTACATTTTCTTTTTTTTTCTTTGATATGTTTCATTCACTATTTTTTTCAAATATTTTTCTTTTTTAACCTTTTTCAGTGTGCCTCGTTTACACTTTTGTTCTGTCTAATTTACTTTTTTTCATGATGTATCGCTATCTGTTTCTTTTATTTAGAAAGATTTTTATTTTCATACTTTTTATTCCGAGCGTTTATTCCTATTTCCATAAAACTTTGTTCCTCTCTCTATAGATTTTCTGTTCCTATCTTTTGGTGAAACTTTTGTTCCTAAATTTGTTGCCCGAGTTTTTTGTTCATACTTATATCCCTTTCTCTATGGATCTTTGTTCTTCCATAGACTTCTTGGTTCCTATCTCCATTGATCTTTTTGTTTCTTAAATTTGTTCGACGTCAACGGAGCTTTTTGTTCCTATATCTATGAAACTTTGTTCCTTCATCTAGATATCAACTGGAAACTTTGTTCCTCTAAATAGTTCTTATAAACTTGGCACTTTGTTCCCACGTCGGACCTTTGTTCCGACATATGGTTCTTGTTTGTTCCCATATTCATGGAACTTTGTTCCTATATATAAGTACAGTTGTTCCTCTAGAAAGTTCATATTAACTTTGGAACCTTGTTACATAAATATGAAAATTTTGTTCCTACATATGGTTCTTGTTTGTTCCGACATTCATGAAACTTTGTTCTTTTATATAGGTATAGTTGTTCCTCTACTTAGTTTTTTTCAACTTGGAACTTTGTTCCTCTAAATAGTTCTTATGAACTTGGAACTTTGTTCCCACGTCAATGGACATTTGTTGCTACATATGGTTCTTGTTTTGTTCCGACATACATGGAACTTTGTTCCTTTCATCTAGATAATTCTTATCAACTTGAAACTTTGTTCCCTCATCTAGACAGTTCTTATCAACTTGGAACTGTGTTCCTACATCAATGGACATTTGTTCCTACATATGGTTTTTATGTTGTTCTCACATTCATGGAACTTTGTTACTTCATATAGATATCAACTTGGAACTTTGTTCCTCTAGATAGGTCGTATAAACTTGGAAATTTGTTCCCACATCAGTGGACCTTTGTTCCTACATATAGTTCTTGTTTGTTTCCACATTCACGGAAATTTGTTCCTATATTTAGGTATAGTTGTTCATCTACATAGTTCTTACTAATTTGGAACTTTGTTCCCCTAGATAGTTTTTGTTCCAATAAATATTATTTGTTCCAAGCATTTTATTCCTAGCATTTGTTGCTAGATTTTATTCCTATCATTTTTCCTAGATTTTGTTCCTAGCATTTGTTTCTAAATTTTTTTCTAAGCATTTTGTTCCAATCATTTGTTCCTAGATTTTGTTTCTAACATTTGTTCCAAATATTTGTTCCTAGATTTTCTTTTAACATTTGTTCCACGTTTTTGTTCCTAGCATTTTTCCCTCCAAACATTTTGTTCCAATAATTTGTTCCTAAATTTTGTTCCTAGCATTTTGTTTCTAGATTTTGTTCCTAGAATTTGTTTCAAATATTTTTTTTCCTAGATTTTGTTTCTAGCATTTGTTCCAAGCATTTTGTTTCTAATTTTTTTTCAATTATTTTTTTCCAATCATTTGTCCCTAGATTTTGCTTCTAGCATTTGTTTCAAACAATTATTCCTAGCATGTGTTCCTAGATTTTGTTTCTAGCATTTTGTTCTAAGCATTTGTTTCTAAATTTTGTTCCAAGCATTTTGTTTCAATCATTTATTTCTAGCATTTGTTTCAAGCATTTGTTCTTATATTTTCTTCCTAACATTTTTGTTCCAACCATTTGTCTATAATTTCTGTTCGAAACATTTTTGTTTCAATAATTTGTTTCTAGATTTTGTTCCTATAATTTGTTCCAAACATTTGTTCCTAGATTTTGTTCCTTTTCTAATCGCGATTTTGTTACAAATATATTTAAACTTTTTGTTCCTTTGCTCGAAAATTTTGTTCCTAGCGTGTTTAAACTTGGTTTCTGCTTGTCTAAATTTTGTTACCTAGTGTATACCTAGTTGTTCCTTAGTTCCGAAATATTTTCCCATTTTATTTGAGAAAATTATTTCCATAAACTTATTTTTTCTTGGATGAAATATATTTCGTACTCTATGATGTTGCTTTTTCTGTCCCCTCGTGTATAGTTAATTGTGTCATTCCTTCCGGGGTGTTCTAAGTTTTTGTTTCTAGTGTTCTTATTTTTTTCATTTTCAATGTGTAGACGCAATTTGTTTCTTTCCTTTCGGTGCTATTTTTTTTTGTCCGATCCGAGTCATGTTTTTATTTTTATCACTTAGGTGCAACTTGGAATGTAATAAATATTTTCGGAGCCGTATTATTTCCGCATGTGCACGCCCGATTTTTGCAAGAGCTCTACGGTTCCCTGTAATTTTTTCCCCGTATTTTTTTAAAACACACCATCCTATGCGCGCCTTTAGTCTATTTTACTTCCGGTTTTAGAAGTGATTTTATTCCTTACTCGTTAACTTTAGATTTCTTCTCGTTTTATTAATTTTCTATATATAAAAGGTTGACTTTGAGTTTTCATTCTTTCGTTGCTTCTACCATATCACTTTTTATTAGTTTTTAATATAAGTTGGATGTACATGTACATGTGCATGTACAATAGTTTGTTGCATGCTCATGTGTACGCTACCGTATGCGGATGGAATATTTCCATGTACACATCAGCAATTTGTTCCTAGGATATTTAAATTATGTTTTATTTTTTTCTGTTAGAAGACGTGTTTAATTTTATGTGAGATAAGAAGTGTTTTTTTTCTTACTTTTCGTTCTTTTATTTAATCGTGATTTTTTCGTTGCAAACAGCACACAAATTCATCTATTCTTTCACTTACCACGTCAATTTCTGCCTTTGTGCTTATCGACTTGCTCGCGCAGCTCTAGTACAGTGACAGCAGGCACTCGCGCGCTATTCGCCCGATGCATCGGAATTAGTCCCATACCGGAACCTGAGAGAGATTTCAACCTGTTTAAATACCAAGCTGTGTCGGACGGGGTACGATCAGCCTGAACAATTGTCTTTTTTTTTTTTTTTTTTTTGAGAATCCAAACTTAAAATTAAACAGCAGGAAGAGTTACAGGGATATTTAAATCAGCCGGAGGCTCTAGGAGCCAAACGTGCCTACCCCGCGGAAGGGAGGTGGCAAACCTAGCTAGTCGATGAGCTTCTCCATTTGCCTCTCTATTCTCATGGCGGAAAGCCGTTTCCCCACGATCCGAAGTCCTCCGCTTCACTTCTGTCAAGATGAAACCGAAACTTCCCAGATTTGTACCGTGCAAACCATTTATAACCTCCTGGCAATCCGAGGCAACCATTATCTTGCCAAGCAGTAGATCATCGGCCGCATCGAGGGCTTCACGACAAGCCAGGGCTTCGAGGGCACCCGGATCAGTTAGGCCCTCAAACACCGTCACTGACGCGCCAAGAAAACCTCCCGTCGACGACCTGCACACTGCTGCCGCCGCCCCCCTCGCAGTAGACTTCGCCACCGCTGCGTCCACATTAACTTTTGCAGAATCTTCCGGTGGGGGGATCCACCTCAGGGGCTGGGGTGATACATTCGGCCTCCCTCGACCAACACTAGGAGTAGATGAGGCAGTCTCAAGGTCTTGCATAAACCTGTCAATAAAAACTGCCGTAGACATAGGACTCTGAAATTTCTCCTCGTGGATAGCTTGTCTCCGCGCATGCCATATCGCCCATAAAGTAACTAGCATCCGCGACAGATCTTCATGGGGCATAGATTCGATCATGGAGAAGAGCCATCGCCGTGCCACTGGCTCCGCTGAAGCAGAAATATGCTCCACTATTTCGTCCTTTGATAGAGCCCACACGCATCTCGCCATATTGCACTCTAAAAGAGAATGGCGCCAAGAATCTTCATGGCCACAGATCGAGCATGCTGCCGTTGGGGCCATGTTCCTTCTGTGTCTCACATCTCCAGTGGGTAAGGATTGTTTTTCTAACCTCCACAGGAAAATACGGATCTTTGACGGGACTTTAATCTTCCAAAGTTCAGACCATTGCTTTCCTTCATCTGACGCCGTGGATGAAGACCCCACTTCATCGATCCAGTCCTCCCGTACTCGCTTTGTTTTAGCAATAGCACGGTAGCAAGAGCGCACCGAGAACACACCTTTGCGATCAAAATGCCATGCCCAAAAATCCTCATATGTTCGGGTGCACAACGGAATATTCCGTATAATCTCCGAGTCCATCGGAAGGAAAAATTCTGCTAGCTTTTGATCATCCCACCGCGCCTCCTGCTGGACGATGTAATCCGAGACCAGACGAGGGGCGTTGAGCACCCTAGGCGCCACTGGTTTCAGCCTTTCATCACGAGGTAACCAGTTATCACTCCAGGCATCCGTGGTAGCACCGTCGCCTATTCGCCGTATCAGACCGATCCGCAGTGTGTCACGTCCCTCGAGGACCGATCTCCACACTTGTGACGGGTGATTACCTAGTTCTGCCGTAAGAATATCTCCCTCAGGGTAGTAAACTGCTTTAAGCACCCGAGCACTCAAAGTATCGGGTTGCTGGAGCAGACGCCATGCTTGTCTTGCTAATAGCGCGAGATTGAAAAGCTCTATGTCGCGAAAACCAAGACCTCCATCTCGCTTGGGCTGAGTCATCGCCTCCCACGACACCCAACTCGTTCTCCTTTTACCGTCTTTGCTTCCCCACCAGAACTTCCGAAGCATAGAGTTAATGTGCTCGCAAAGTCCCTTTGGTAGCTTGAAACACGACATGGAATAGGTGGGAACCGCCTGAGCCACCGATTTGATAAGAATCTCTTTCCCACCAACCGATAGCAATTGCTCCATCCATCCCAGAATCTTCTTCCATACCCTGTCACGCAGGTACTTGAAGGCACCGTTCTTGGAGTTACCTACATCAGAGGGCATACCAAGGTATTTCTCATTAAGCGTCTCTTTTTGTACCTCCATTAGATCTTTAACTTCAACCTTGATCACCTCCGGGCATCCCTTGCTGAAAAATACAGAAGACTTATCCATATTGATTCTTTGGCCCGAAGCTAAGCAATAAGAATTGAGAATCCTCTTTGTCTCAAGAGCCCCTTCTCTACTCGCTTTGAAAAACAGCAGGCTGTCATCGGCAAAGAGCAAGTGGTTAACTGCGGGTGCAGTCGGCGCCACTTTTAACCCATTGAGCTCCGGTGACTGATTTGATTTTAAGAGGCACGAAAGGCCCTCTGCTGCCAACAAAAACAAATAAGGTGAGATTGGGTCTCCCTGTCGTATTCCCCTCGTGGGTCGGAATTCTTCCTGCGGTGTTCCATTGAACAAAACCGAGAAAGAAACTGTCGTCACCAGTCGCATAATCAGCTCGACCCATGACCTACTGAAACCCAGTTTCAGCATAATAGCCTCAAGGTAGCTCCACTCTACCCTGTCGTAAGCCTTCCTCATATCCAGCTTTAGAGCTGCCGTGCGGTGTTTAACGGCCTTATTTCTCTTCATAAAATGTAGACACTCGTAAGCTGTGATGATATTATCCGAGATCAATCTCCCCGGAACGAAAGCTGACTGCTCCTCTGAGATCACCTCGGGAAGGATTTTTTTAAGTCTGTTCGCCACCACCTTGGAAGCTATTTTATAGACTACATTGCATAAACTTATAGGGCGGAATTGACCCAAGTCTGTCGGGCTATTTACCTTCGGTATCATTACGATGAACGTTTTATTGATCACCTCCGAGCTATCCACCCCTGCCAGAACTCGCAAAACTGCCCGTGTTACCTCTGCTCCACACACCTCCCAATTTCGTTGGAAAAAGTGCTGGGAAACCGTGGACCCGGGGATTTCGTAGGGTACATCTCAAACAGGGCCGTCTTCACTTCCGTGTCCTTGAAGGGGGCATCAAGCATGCTGTTCATCTCCCCCGTCACGCGCTGCGGTACCGTATGCAGCACTTCTTGTACCCCTTGCACCGCTTCGGTCGTGTACAAGTCCCTGTAGAAATCCGTGGCCATGCCACCCAAACGAGACTCAGAAGTCTCGAGTGTACCATCTCCTCTTCGCAGTTCCCTGATGCGATTTTTTCTTCTCCGTTGACTGGCTCTTAGGTGAAAGAACCTAGTATTCCTATCTCCCTCCGATAACCACTGGATCCGAGATCGTTGGCGCCACATGATCTCCTCCTGTTCCAAGAGAAGGACCAAGCGTTCCGTTATCTCGAGTTCACGGCTACTTGGTCCCGTTCTCGCAGCATTGTTACGCAAAGAGCCCAGTTCGCGTTGAAGCTGACGAATCTGAAGTTGTATATTGCCAAAAGAATCTTTCCCCCACTTTGTAAGCTCATCCGAAAGATTTGAAAGCTTTGCATGCAGGTCCCCCATAGTTACGATCTCCTCCTCTCCCCAGCATGCCTTGAGAGTATCAGCGAACGCGCCATGGCTTTCCCATGCCACCTCATACCTGAACGGGCGCGTCGCCCTGGGTGGGTTGCACTCCCGTACTTCGCAGTCCAGCAGTATCGGGAGATGATCCGACGTCGCCACCGTGTCAAGATGACGAAGCTCCGCCGAAGGAAACCGTGCCCCCCACGCTGGAGAAGCTAGTGCTCGGTCAAGCCTCGTACGCGAGAAAGAGCCGCCCGCCACTTTCTTCTCGAAGGTCCAGTCAACACCTTTGTATCCGAGATCGCACAGCCCGCACACATCAAGTGTTTCCCTAAACCCCGCCATCTGGTTGTATCTCCGCTCAACCACGCCCTGGTGTTCTGAGGAGTAGAGCACCTCGTTAAAATCTCCTATGCACATCCAAGGAAGATCAGAAGTTGAGCGTATAAATTTCATCATGTCCCACGTTTTATGCCGATCCTCCACTCGAGCATCTCCGTAGATCACCATGAGACGCCACGGATCCCTCCCCTGCTCTAGCACAATCACATCTATATGATATTGAGAATAAGGCAAAATTTCGACTTTTATTTCATTCTTCCAAAATAAGCCCAGTCCACCACTGCGGCCTGAACTGCTGACAGCAAAACTGCTATCAAACCCTAGGGTATTAGATAACCTCTCGACCGAATGTTTTTGGAGTTGTGTTTCCACTACACACAAAATCGAAGGAGAGTACTGCCTCGCTAGATCGCGAAGCTCACGTACTGTCGCCGCCCCGCCTAGGCCGCGACAGTTCTGGCTTAGTATATTCATTGCGATGAGCGGCCCTCCATCTCGGAGGCCGGTGAACCAATCACGGTTTTATCTTTCTTCGGTGTTGAATGTTTCTTGGAGCGCTTAGTGGGCCGCTAACAATTGTAGCCCAATCTAAACTAGCAGCTCAATTCTTCAGCGAAACGGGTAGAAGGAATCGCGCGAGCGGTGTTGGAGGAGATTCCCAATCCCTATAGCGCACCTCTGCCCGCGTATCAGGTTGCAGATGGGTCGGCCCATTTTAAATCATTCAAATTGAAAATAATACGTAGCAAAAGGTGGGGAAGGGGATATGCGAGCGCTCATGTTTCACGTTTTTATTCTTTCATTTTCCTATTTTTTCTTTTTCTGTTTTTTATTTCCGTTTTATTTCTTTCTTTTCTGTTTTCTTTTTATGTCTTATTATTTGTTTTTAGCTTTATTTTCTATTACTTGAAAATACTTCTTTTCAAAATCTGTTCAAATAAAAAATGTTCAAACTTGAAAATTTTAAATTCAAAAATTGTTCGGATAAAAAATATTCAAATGAAAAAACGTTCAGTTTTGAAATTTGTTCATTTAAAAAATATATTTGAAAACTGTTTAGATTTTGAAAATTGTTCATATTTGAAAAAAAATTATTTTCGAAAATCGTTCAGATATGAAAATCGTTCATATTTGAAAATTGTTCATTTTTATTTTTTTTTATTTTTTTAAAATTGTTCATATTTTAAAAACTGTTCATACTCAAAAATTGTTCACTTTTTAGAACCATTCAGATTCAAAATTGTTCATTTTAGATAATGGTTTACATTTTGAAAAATAGTTTGAATTTAAAAAAATGAGACATAATTCAGAGAAATAGGAAAATAAATACTAACATATAAGTAAAAATAGGAAAGAACCTATTTGATGGGCTGACCAAACCGGCCCAAAATGGGACCGCTCGGGGAAGCAGCCCAGCCGACTGCTCGCGAGTCGCTGCGCGCGTGCGTGGGCGAGGCGTACGCCTCCCGCTCGCTATGAGCGCTAGTTAGGGGAACCCCGCCGCAGGACGCCATGACGTTGTGCGGGACAAGTCTCGTGCCAGGTCATCGGTCTCCACAAAGAAGGCGGGGAGTGGCGGGAGGGGGCGGGCGGTACCGGTGAAGGGGTGGAGGAGGGACGCGGCGAGACCAATCCGGTCGATGGCGAGGGTCCAGCCGTGCGGGGACGCGTAGAGGCGGCGCCGGTGGGCATCCGCGGTTTGGGCAGGCAGACGGAGGTTGGGATAGAAGCGGTCCTCCCGGGGGCAGAAGAAGTGCGGCGACGGGGAGGACGGGAGGACGAGCCAGGGGGGCTGCAGCGGAGGCGCGGTCGCGGCCTCCACCCCCGCGTCGCGCCAGGTGGTGCAGACGGAGCGGAAACGCGATCTGAAATTGGGAGTTTCAAGGGTTCAATTGCGGGCGAAAAATAAACCTGCCTCCTCCGATTTTCCAGGTGATTTGGGAATGATATGGAGACGCTCAGTCAGTCGTAGACATACTTGAATGGGTTAATTAGATATATGCCATTGCAATTTCTGGCTATTTGAGAAATGTCACTACAATTTTCATCTTTAGAAAAACGCCACTGCAATTCTCTATACATTTTGTGGATGTCATTATGTTCATTTTAACATGTATACTAGCCAATATACTTGGGTATTTCTACGGTATGTATGTACAAAGGGTGGGCTCCACCTGAATCTTTTTTTTCTACACCTGATCGAATCAGTCACAAATTAACCCTTGTTTCAGCAGAGAACATCCAGTTGCCAGTGGCACAAGGATTCTGGATTTCATGTTCGTTTAAGTTAAGCTCTTGGAATAGGTGCATGCACGTGTGGTCTGGAATGAACGGTGTGGTAGTCATTTTTTTCTCGCTCTTATTTTTGTGGTTCTAGAGAAGCTAGAGTAAGGGCGTGTCGAATAGTCATCTCAACAAGTCCCTCGGATGATCTGGTAGGGTTTCGATTAAGAGAACGTAAGGATGCTGGTGACGATCGTCGACTAACAGGGGGTACAATTTAGCCAGGTTCAAGGCCCTCGTAGAGGTAAAACCCTTACTCCTGCTCTTTCAATCTGTATTATCAATAGATCGGTTACAATGGGGGATGCTTAAGTCGAGAGTATGATCTCGAGCTCAAGGATTTGGTGGTCTAGTTTAGACTGGATCCCCCCTTGGTGGTTCTCCTAGCCTTATATAG